>MJUT01047078.1:358936-372206 GCA_002080005.1 Gigantidas platifrons
AGTATATGATAAGCTATCATTAAGGTCACTGATTTTCTGCTGAAAACTATATTCAAGATTCTCTTTTTCTGCATTCAAGTTAACTACCTGTTCCATCAAATGCTTGTTTTCATTTTTCAATTTACTGACAATTCTTTTTAGATCTGCAAGTTTAATTTTGGTGACGTCAGAATTTTGGGATTGTAGATTAACAAGTCGTTTTGAAATTCCAATATTTTTCCTTCTTATCTCTTGGTATGAATTTCTTTTTTTGCTTAAAGCATTATTCAATTGTTTTATTTTTCCTGTCTGTGACTTTCTGATACGTCTTAATTCTTCCATCTTTTGATCACTGATTTTTAACCTCACTACAAGTGATTCATTTTTTGATCGAAGTATTTCATTTTCAGTTTTAGTTATAATGTCTTCAAATGCCGAAGATAAAATTAGAGTTTGTGATCCTATTGCAGCTTTTGAAGCACTAGGAAAAACTGTGAAGGGTTCTTTTTTAAAACTAGAAGCAGCATCGCCTCTCAGAGTTTTTTTCAGCTTCTTTAAATTGGCAACCCGACCCCTGAATTGATCTACTGTACATTCTTCTTGTAAAACATTTACAATTTCTTGATACTTATGACTTTTTGACTTTCCAATTTTTTCATATAATTCAATAATCATCTCATTTGTTATATTTTCCACCGAAGAATTGCGTAATTCACAAAGCAGTGTATCAATGTCTGAAGCCATGACTACACAAAAAGACTAATCAATGCATCTAACAAATTTCCGTATAAACGTTTTTGATCATAATTTCCCCAGTTGAAATTGTTTGTGATCTTGTACTACATTTCAGATTTGTGTCTTTTTTCTGATGTTTTGGTGGCAGTTTTCGAGGTGCTTTTGATAAGAAAAAGTCTTAAGTGATCACCTAATGAAGTACTAGCTGTGTTTACAGGAAGATCACTCGATGAAGACTGAAAACAAAAGCCATTACATAAAGTTACAAAAATAAACACAGAAAAAGTCTGTAGAACTTATGCTCCCTGAACTACACTGATGGTACGCATGCAGAATGACTGGAATGCCATACTATTTACAGCAAGCCGTTGACATTGACATAAATACTAGTTATATTCTATCAGAAATTAAAGTTTCCTCCCTCCCCGACTCTTTTATCCTACACCCAAATAAATTATACCTGCACATCTACTTGTGGTACTTAGTAATAGAACCAAGTTTTATGAAATTCCCACGCAAGATGCAAGAGATAGTGCAATGACAAACTTTGTTAACCCATCTTCCCTTTTTTCAACGTTTTCCCCTGGGGACCCCTCCCCCCTAATTAATATTTCGCAAAACAAATTGTACATGCACATCTACAACTGGTACTTAGTAATTGTGCCAAGTTTTATGAAATTCCCATGCAAGACAACCGAGATACTACGATGACTTTGTGACGGACAGACAGAGTAGCGGATACAAACTTTTGGGGGACGAACGGACGGACGAACGAACGTAATTTCCCATCACTATATACCGCTCCGCTTTTCAAGCGGGGGTATAATAATCAATCTCAGGCCAGTAAAACACCATTTCTTCAATACATTTGACTGTCTGACAGCATTCCGACAACAAAGCAACTACAATGTCATATAAAAGGCCGTTGGCCACTGGTCCCCCGACGCCAAGGTTATATCGTAAGATTAAATTTTGAAACTACTGTAAGCTAGAGGTTCAGGTGAGCTTGTATCACTCACCTGACTTAAATAATTATGAAAGGGGACCACCCCTTTTGAAGTAAAAAAAGGGGAGTAAATCTGGTTAGATTTGTTGAAAAATCATCATTATCGAACTTGACCTAGATATTCACAAGTTACACTTACATACCAAACCTAGTTTCAATCTGACCTTTTGTTCACAAGTTATAATTTGGAAACCAAAAAATTAGCAATTTTGAAGAATAAAAAGGGATGTAACTCTGGTAAGATTTGTCGAAAAATGATCGCTATCAAACTTGACCTAGATATTCATGAGATACACTTACATACCAAACCTACCTTCAATCTGACTTTTCATTCACAAGTTATCATCTGGAAACCTAAAAGCACACGGACGGACGACACCCATTTCTATAGTCCCCTTCGACGAAGCATCGGGGGACAATCAGATGTTATGTAATGATAGGCTAGCAGTAGTACAAAATATATTTCAGATCATGCAGAGTTATGCATCTTGTACAAACGTGCAATATACATGTGTGTGAACACATACTGAACAGTGGTGAATCCAGGACTTTGGGTAAAGAGGAGGGGCTATTGGAAAAGGGAGCCCAGCACGTTTTCCCCCCAAAATTTATATGTAAAAATTAAAACTTTTTAAGATCCTCAAAAGGGGGCCCCGGCCACCCTGGATCCACCCCTGCTGAATTAAGTTTACACTATGTGTGCAATGTAAACATGATAAATGTATATATATATATATATATAGAGAGAGAGAGAGAGAGGAACCTGTCTAATCCTACACACCTTGGGACCAGAAAATTATATCACATAAGACAGGTTGGTGGAATACACAGCCACAAGTTGAATAACAATGCAGGGAGCAATTTTATGACCAAGAAAAGGTATCAGATTATACAGGATTCTGGAATACTCAGGTGTCGGATAAGACAGATTCCACTGTATAAAGGTATATTGAACAATAAAAAAGCCACTTTTTCAGATCTATGATTTTCTTATTTTGCTCAATATATGTACTTGATACAGTGTATGTCAATTTCTGTAGAAATCATGCAATTGTTACCTTTTTCTGTTGTACTTTAATTCTTTTTGGTCTGACAGCCGGCTTTATTACTCTTTGATCACCAAAATCTAATTCCTACAGAAAAGAGATGAATATTGTCAAAACAAAAATTCATTTGTACTTTGCCTACACATTGTTTAATACAAGATTCAAGTAACAGATGGTAAATGAAAAATCACCAATAAGGTCAGGTGTCCTATGGACCACTATAGGCCCTCGCTGTGTACAAATTATTAAACCTGGATAAAAGTGTTTTGTCTGGATAGTCCTGTGTTAAAATATAAGAAGAAAAGGAGGATACTTACAGGTGAGGAATCCCTGCAATGTCTTATAATTGGAAGCAATGCGGGTGGTTGAGTTTCATCGACATCTAAATCTACATGTATTGGTCTCTCTGTTGCTTTATCCTAAAAAAAATATACATTAAAGTAGGACACACAATCAAGTGAAGACTTAAAATATATTACTACATAAATAAAGGGCTACTCTAAGCGAAGCACAATACGACTGCAGCATGTCGACAAGTGAATGTTGAGAAAGTGTTAATTATAACTTATTGAGGACAGGTTGAATAACAACGCAAGGAGCAATTTTATGGTCAAGAAAAAGTGTCAGATTATACAGGATTCTGGAATACCCGGGTGTCGGATTAAGACAGGTTCTACTGTATAAAGGTATACTGAACAATAAAACAGTAAAAAGCCACTTTTTTCAGATCTATGATTTTCTTATTTTGTTCAATATATGTACTTGATACAGTGTATGTCAATTTCTGTAAAAATCATGCAATTGTTACCTATTTCTGTTGTACTTTAGTTCTTTTTGGTCTGACAGTCGGTTTTATTATTGGGTAGTACTGTGTTAAAATATAAGAAAAGGAGGATACTTACAGGTGAGGAATCCCTGGAATGTCTTATGTAAGTTATGATTGGAAACAATGTCAATGGTTGAGTTTCATCTTCATCTATTGGTCTATCTGTTGCTTTATCCTAAGAAAAATATACATCACATAGCTAGAGTACTAGTGTATTAAAATTTTCGAGCAGATTTTATATAGGAATATTGAAAGGAAAATGACTGAAAAAATTTCACTTGTCTTTTGTCCAAAGATCTGTCTCATTTCCAGTGTTTTGTTTTATCTATTTATATATTAATTCTGTTACTGTACCTTAATGAACAATTGATTATCATACCATTTATGACTTTAAAACAATACATTGTAGTATATGTTTTTTTTGTGCTTGACAAGTTAAATACTTGTCAAACCGGAAGTTGGCGAAAGTGAAACGAACGATAACTCCAGCAACATCACACTTAAAAAAAATCAAAAAAATTAACTGTTCACGATCATTTATTGATAAAAGGTGAACTGATATTAAATTTATATTAAAAGAGGGCCTTACATTTTGATTCTGGGCTGTACACGATGTCATTAAGTTGGATTGCCTACCATTTCAATCTTCATATATCCACACTTCTTTTCAGTTTCGAGAATTAATGCGGGAAAGCAAAAAGTGTATTGAATTTGGTTATCCCTCTTTCGATTGGTTGAATTAAAAAAGAACATCCAATGAAGATTAGCCACATAAACCGCCGTAGAAAAAAGGCTCTAAAGGCGGGACAATCGGAACCTTTTTTTTTTACCGCGTTTTTGAAAATACAGAGTTACCTCCCATGTTGCCTCTCTCTAATGTTAAGATACCGAGCATCAGTGTGCCCTTTGTTTACTGGTTTGAACCAACGGGTCTAAACAGGATAGCCGCAAAAAATCGGTCACCTATGCCAGAGGGAGGAGATTACTTAAACTTTGGTCCTGCTATACGATAAGAGCATCGGTAAGTATGCCCACACTACATGGTCGCCGTTTTTCCCACACCGATACGCAATTTGTTTATAATGCAAATATAGTAAATCAATAAAAGAAATGGTTTTTCTTAGCGTATTGTATTTTAATATTCTTTTTCAGAAATAATTCATGGAAGCCAGAGTTTGTATGCAGTTTTAAGAATTGTTTGAAGATATCACATGGGTAATCAGAATCAGTATATCAAAGAAGAACAGACAACACAATGGCCAAAAGAAAAAGTACAAAGGACAAACAACGATCGACAAAACATACAAATAAAACTAAAGATCGAGTAACACGAACCCAACTAACAACCAGGGGTGACCTCAGTTGCTCTGGAATGGTAAGCAGTTCCTGCTCCACTAGTGGCACCCGTCGTGTTAATCTAGTTACAAACCCGCTGATAACATTGGTAACATTAGTGTCGTTGTTGTATGCAAACAAATAATGCTACCCATGTTAAAACGTTATGCAAACTATGGTTTCCAAAAATGATTACGATTCTAATAGGAAAATCTAACTTATGTCCGTACTAATTTTTGCATAAAAATTATGTTCGGTTCGTCTTTACGCCAAGTTGTTTGCAGGAGTGTGCATCTCTTAAGTACGTTATTTGTGCTTGCTTATGAATAGTGGTGCCCAACACCTATTGTGTCCTATTTGTGTTTTGTTTGTCTTCTTCTTGTGTATCCTATGTAGCCAGTTTCTCTGGTTTGTCAATTTCAGATTGCCCTTTAGGTATTCCGAAACGTTTATTCAAGTTATTGAAATATAAGTAATAATAAAATCATCTAATAGCTATGTTTACAGTCGTCTTTCAACACAAACATCGACACAGTGATACGGTGTGTTGCAATTCAGTTACTGACATTTTCCAAATTGACAGCAATGCGTTTGTAGCAACTCAAACAGGAAAATGTTCAAAACATAAGTATCAAATGGTCAATGCCGGAAGGATTCGTCGGCAAATACGTTTCTGGAAGACAACAAATTACAAAATTCAAAGTAGATAGCTGTTTATCTTTATTCTTCTATCCGGACAGAATGAAAATGTAAAGACAGAATATAAGAAATATGCATGTATCTGGAGTTTTATCACTGCATTATATATATGGCCAATAAAAGACGTCATATCAGAATTAGTTTTAGATGATCTGTTATACCGGTATTTAAAAAAAATGACCTCAAATGCTAATGTTACTTACATTTACTATCTATTAACAGGGGCCATCAAGGTCATGATCGTTTGGTAGTTGGATTCATGCAATCAGTGCCTATCACCTCTAACGGTGTGAGTTCCAATCCCCGCATGCGAGATGTACTCGATAAAACATTATGTCATAGTTTGTCAGCGACTTACAGTTGTACATCATGTCGATGGTTTTCTCTGTGTACTTCATATTTCCTCCACTAATAAAACTGACCACCACGATATATCTGAAATTTTGCTGCAAGTGGCATTAACCACTATAACCTAAACCCTGATTTCGTCATTACGATTATCGAATGTGTCATGCTGTAAGGCAATGAACTCCTAACACTGTTGAATCTTCAGACCTATATCTTAGATCAAACAGTATTTTTAAACACGTGTTTGAATATATAAAGAGGTCTAAAAGGTTTCTTGTTTAAGTGGTTCATCAAATGAACAACAACACACACCATCACCACCAACCCCCCTCTCTTTCTCTCTCTAATTCCTTTCTTTGTTCTCTGTTCTTTTTCAATTTACACATATTAATGTAAGAAATATTCATATGCATGCATGCTCTATCAAATAATGTTGTAGCTTATTGTATATAGGAGAAGACTTCATCAGTTTCATATCCTTTTTGCATATTTGAGCAAATAAAATATGTTTAAACTAAATCAAACAGACATCAACATTTACGTAAAACCATATTGTAAATATAATTTAATGTAATGCTTCTATATACTACTAAGTATCTTATTAGATATTCTCTTATTTTCATATTTGCAAGTAAAAAATGTAGATATAAAATATTTATCATGCTTTATATTCAATAAATATGTCTGCATTATTAATATTAAATACATCTTTTGCTTGACATTTATCATGCACCAAAATGATATTGTATGTATGCATATTCAGCGAAGTTTGTCGCGACTTCCGGTATTCAGAGAAGTTTGTCGCGACTTCCGGATAATTAGGATGACAACTGGATCATGGCGTGGGTAAGTGATGCCACTATTTGTTGTATCTACAGACTGTCTCTACTCTCTATAGACACCGTCCATTAAATTATTGTCACATATAACGACAACAAATTATATTAATCTCAATAATGTCCGGAAAATATATTCCAATTTGTTTCTATATTAACACATAGGAAGCTCTATATTATGTAACATTGTTAGACTCGTCAAGATCAGTCCAGACTCTATATTATGTAACATTGTTAGACTCGTAAAGATCATCCCAGACTCTATATTATGTAATATTGTTAGACTCTTTAATGTTATTAAGTACTAAAATGTGACATCCTAAATAAATATATATATATAATGCATATGAAGTTATGGACTGGTTCAGTCAGTTGACACAGGTGCTACGATGCTTGAACTCATACGCAAATGAAATTCAGAACAGCGGTATGATATAATAAATGCCATAAGTATTCAACACACCATTGCATACTACATATGTTTTACTGGGTACTGGTGAAGGTCATCTTGTCCCTGGGTGGCGGATAGTGGAAGCTTGTCCATGGCGTGTTGCCAAGTTATACACGAAAAGGCCTACCGTAGACCATAGAGGGTAACGCGTTTGGAGAGTTTCACGCTCCCTGGATTCCAACGAACTCGTTTGTAGATTTCGAAACAGCGCAGGCGGAATGCAGTCGCCACAAATGACTAAATGTTTCACCCAACTATCCATACTTTGTTTCCAGTGGCAGTCAAAAGTAGTTGACCCGAATGAGCTACTGTAGCATTTAATTGTGTCCTCTAGTTAAAAGTGTCCGCCGGACACTTTTACATATGTTATAGTGTCCAGCAGACACTATTTCATATCGCAATCTCTGTGAAATATTGTCCGGGGGACACTTTAACATAGGACACTATTATGTCTTACCCTAACCCTATACTATGACACAATTTCATAGCATCGGACACTATTTCATATCGCAACCTGTATAAAATATTGTCCAGGGGAACACTTTAACATAGGACACTATTCTGTCTTCCACTACTTCCCTCATTTCTATATAGTTTTTTTTTATATTATTGAACTTGTTCTCGTTCTGTATATAGCTAGACGTTAAACAATAACCAATTAATCCTGGTGTCTTCTTTTTTTAATATATATAAACTTGGATATATAAGTTAGTGTATTCTGGAATAACCTCCATAGGCTATGATGAAAATCAAAGCATTAGAAAGTAAAATATATTTCAAACGTGACTTCTACAATTTTTCCATTGGATTTTGGAAATGGTCAGGCAATGTGGTATTACAACACGCAAACGTTAAGATATAACAATAAATCTCATGACAAACCAAACGGAGACCAGGTGCTTCTAAATGATAGACACCTCCTGATCCGTACTATTTTTCCAATTGACCAAACAAATTAGATATCAGACAGCAACATCAACATATGTAACACATCCGTGTGTTTTCTTAACATCAGACATGTATAGCGGGGTCCTTTACAATACAACAAAGATTAAGAATGACAATATTACTTGGATGCACTTGTCACTTGAATTCTGCAAATAAAATAATATTATTTTTTAATTTTCATAGACTTTCAAAATAATAAAGTTGGTTATTGCTTGTGAGGATTAAGTCATATATTCCTACAGGGCATGTATACAAACTACTATTCAAAATGAAAATAATAAAAATATATTTATCACCAGATTATGTCTGTAAATTAATTTAACAATAAACATAGATTTGTGTAATCCTTGAACGATTTGATTTTACCTTTTATTGTGTATAAATCTTGTAAGATTTTATTTAACCTTTTATTGTGTATAAACCTTGTAAGATTTGATTTGACCTTTTATTGTGTATAAACCTTGTAAGATTTTATTTGACCTTTTATTGTGTATAAACCTTGTAAGATTTTATTTGACCTTTTATTGTGTATAAATCTTGTAAGATTTTATTTGACATTTTATTGTGTTTAAACCTTGTACGATTTTATTTGACCTTTTATTGTGCATGAACCTTGTACGATTTTATTTGATCTTTTATTTTGTATAAACCTTGTACGACTTTCAGTTGACCTTTTCTTGTGCAAAAACCTTGTGCGATTTTATTCAACTTTTTATTGTGTATAAATCTTTTACAATTGCATTTGACCTTTCATTGTGTATAAACCTTTTACAATTGCATTTGACCTTTTATTATGTATAAACCTTGTAAGATTTGATTTGACCTTTTATTGTGTATAAACCTTGTAAGATTTTACTTGACCTTTTATTGTGCATAAACCTTGAAAGCTTTTATTTGACCTTTTATTGTGTATAAACCTTGTAAGATTTTATTTGACCTTTTATTGTGCATAAACCTTGTAAGGTATTATTTGACATTTTATTGTGTATAAATCTTGTAAGATTTTATTTGACATTTTATCGTGTATAAATCTTGTACAATTGCATTTGACCTTTTATTATGTATAAACCTTGTAAGATTTTATTTGACATTTTATTGCTGTTTTTATTCTTGACTCCGCTTAAAATAAAATAAAATTATGCCGAATTCCATTAAAGGCATATGCACAAACGTATTACCGGTACCTGCATTAAATTTTACATCAGTGTGGTATATATTGTTTTTCATTTTATTAATATTATACAATTATCACCCTTGTTGGAGTATGACCCGACGGTTTGTCTCCCAGAGAAAAGTAAGGTCACCCGAGGGCTTGTCGCTGGACGCCATGTTTGTTGTCTGTTGAATCAAGGGAAGTAACTATAATTGGAAACACGTGAGGCTCACGTGGAAATTTCCTTGGGATTTCCTCGCGAGCGGCGGACCTTACGATTAGCAGTTGACCCAACGAATGGATAAATATCACGTGACAGTGTTTTATCAAATCAGATTCAAGATATTTATATGAATACATAATATATTCTACATGTATGACTTCAATTGTATCTAGATCTATGTATATGAAACGACATGGTATAACTAAAATAGTGTTGGAAGTGGCGCTAAACACCATTTATAACTCAATCTATTTATTTGAAAACATTATAAATCTTCTATAACGTCATTAGCGTCCATTTAAATTATTTCAATAATCAATTAGTTACTTAAGAAGGGTTAATCATCTTTCATCACCAAAAACACAAACATTTAAAGTAGTATTATTTTTTCTCACAATTGTTACCTGATACGGTGTTTTTAGAGATAATAGTGTAATTACTCACATGTGTAACTGAACACGACAATGTCCATTCATCACTGATAAACATCAATCTTTAGCTAATCTAGACTGAATATTCCCTTTTTTTCATTTTAGCTGCCTGACATTGATACATATCGCGTAATGTAATGGTTATACCTACCATGGCCTGATCAGACGAACATGCGTTACCAAGAAAACAAAGGCCATAGGAATGGGTGATTGGGTGACACTTCAACAATATATAAGTTATTATCGCTATTTTGCGGTATTTTCCTTTGATCTTGCTATCTGAGAATTTTCCATCTCCTGCCAGTAGAGTGAGATGGAAAATTATCGCCAGTAACTAAGTAGTCTCGTGATAAACAAACAACAGGGTAGTAATATTAACCTGTCATCTGTTTTGAAACATTAACATGCACATATTCCTGTGGATCCATGAAAAAATGCAATCACACTGACCGCCTTTTTCTGTGAAATTTGCACTGCACTTTGCACATTCACATACGTCACGTAGTACTCCGCCGAAAAAATGGTTCCGATAAAGGAGCCATGGTTTTACACGTAAACTACGAAAGTGTTTTTTTTTTTTTTATTAATATTCTAATACAGATAGATTTCAATTTTTGATGTATCAAAATAGCAATAAACATATTATTTTGCTTTCTAGTCTGGATCTTGAGCGTACCAGGTGAAGGTATTCCCAACCGCAAGTGATAAAGTTTACCAGTTGCTTGCCCATGGTCGGTGGTTCTCTCTGGGTACTCCGGCTTCCTCCACCACTAAAACTGGTCGCCATGATATAGCTGAAATATTGTTGAAAATGGCGTTAAACACCAAAAATCAAATCAAATCATGAGGGTATTCCAGAAACGTGTCGTGTGCACTAAACGTGAAATCTACTCTTTTATCATGTCGTTGCTATGTGATATCTACTCTTTTATCATGTCGTTGCTATGTGATAAATTGCCAAAGGAATGTGTGGTAGTTGTTATAAATAATGACACATAGTGGTATATCGAGTATATCTCGCCACTGATGGCAGTCGGACACACACAAAAAACTTTGAAGATACCAAAAAGGAGCAACCAGAAGCCGTAAGGCGAAGCAGGACAGACAATGCAATGACCAAGAGTAAAATGAAAATACGATCAGGAATGGTCATTAAAACACTACATAGAAAACGAAAGATTGAGCAACACGAACCCCGTAATAGTTGGGGTGCTCCAAAATAGTGAGCAGTTACTGCCCCACATTGAAAAGAGTTTGAAGTTACTAAAGGAGTAATCAGAATCCGAATATCGAAGAAGTACAGATGTCACACTGGACAAAGAAGGACAAACAACGATCTACAAAACACTAAGCAGAAAACTAAAGATCAAGTAACATGAACCACCTCTAAAAACCGGGAGTGAACTCATGTGCTGCGGACAGGTAAGCAGTTCATGCTTCACTAGTGGCACCCGTCGTGTTACTTTATTACTACCAGTAATACTGAAGTCAAATGAGAGCCTCGAGCAATGGAAAATCCAAATACAAACACATTATATATTCTAAGAACATAACTTTTAATGGTTTTTTGTAAAAGAAATCAAACAAAACAAAATATGTAAAGAGGTCAATAGAACGTTGACGTTAATATATTTTATTTTCTGACTTTAATTTCAACTTACTTCCTCATCAATCATCTCAACTGTCATTCGCAAGTCAGAAATTCTGACAGTTAATTAAATTTGGATATATTTGCATATCATAATCCGATTAAAAAGATTTAAAAAATCATAGCTAAGAAGAGCATGAGAACATTTAGCAGACAAAGATGATAGATATCATGCATAAGTAGTGTCCGCAACCCAACGTATATAGAAGAATCGTATATTCCGCCTATGCTTAATGAGGCATTGGATATATGCCAGTTTATTTCTGTGATACATGGTAAAAATGTTTGCTATACTTTCCTACAATATGTTTTTGTGGCGGGAAATTTTGTTGTCTAAGATTTTGTACTTTTGTTGTCTTTGAGAAGTCTTTGTGCTTTATATATTCGGATCATCTGTTTGCCAAAAACCCGATTTTGACTCTGATGGAGGGGATGGTGATGGTGTGGTAGATAGATCGATGAAATTGGACCACCAGTCTAAAAACCACTGAAATAGTTTCACGCCGCTATATCAACCTCACGGGTTAGCTTTCCCAGTCACATACCCATGGTCAGGAGTTTCCAAGGTCAGTCTATTATAACTCATCAGACTGTTATCTCCAAGGAATCTGGCAGTCATGATAATCGATATAGCTCAAAGTGACGTCAAACTTCAATAATCCAACATCTTTCTGACTTGGACACGTCGCCGTGACAATAATGAAACTAAACCAAACAAATATCAACCATGATAATTTTCATCTGAACATTCAGATGGAAATGATATATTGATAAATTCAGCAATTATTTATTTTAATGAATTCTAGTGCAAGTGAACTCAACTATATACAAATACAATCACGTAGTTCCTTTTTGTAGTACACGCACACCACGATTATGTGGTTATGTGGGACAAATGGAATGCACATCTCGCCTAAGGATGGGACAAATACGACGTCCTCGTGTTAGGTAAATGACATAATCTTTACATGTAAAAGATGGTGGTAGGTGGACTGTGGAGAAGCAATCCCCATTTTACTTGTGGAAATAAACCATCCCCATACCCCCCTCGTCTAGGTGTCACATACTTGTTTACAAGACCTATTCCTGCTTAGACTAGTTCTTGTTTTTTACCACAGCTGAAATATGGATCATTTGACCTTAAGCAAAATAAATACATTGAATATATGAAATACTGCTCACTTGACGTTTAATACCAACACTCAATCAATATTGCTGAAATACGACTCTCTTTAATAAAGGACGAAGTCCTCCTCTTAACTATATGATTTTTCATAGGAGTAGTGATGGCCAAAAATCTGTTCACCGGAAGGTCAAAAAATATAGATCAATTGATATTTAGAAACGCAAAAGAAATATATTTCAATAAAAAAAATACCAATTCTTTAATTATTTACACTGTGCAAAATCAAAACAAACTTGAAATAAAATTCTAATGAAAATTCTCTATCTACGAGATTCTCGGCGGAAGAGCGCGTAGGTTAAATGAACGGAACAGCCATTTTGTTGTTGTTGTAAGTAAGTAAATTCCTCCGTCGACTCGCAGCACCCTGCAATCACAGGTAAATGTCACTATTGGTGGTGGTACAATCCAGCCAAATAAAAA
>MJUT01047078.1:372475-393360 GCA_002080005.1 Gigantidas platifrons
TGAACTTATTTCAAATCGGTTTGCTGTTTTCGTTACCTGTACACACATACTTACTTACCTGTGAAACAGGTTATTGATCGATTTTTATTTATGTGTATATGACAGGGTGTGTAAAGTGCCACGTATACTCTTCAACATTTTTTTTGCGAACGAAAGCTGATTTTTTGTGTGTAGAGTTTTAAGTTTCATTTTCTATTGGTTTGGTATGGTGCTGCGAAAATTAACCATACCAGAAAGGTGGCAAACTGTTGGCATGCATAAGGGTGGTTTTAGACATAGAAGGGTGGCAGACCACTTCAGGGTTAACTATTCCATCATTGTAAGACTGATGCAGCGTATTCGTGAAACGGGGAATGTTACTGACCGTCCACCTGCAGGTAGACCTCGCAAAACGACGCCGAGAGAGGACCAGCTCATATCCAGACGGGCGCGGCAACGGCCGTTCAGTACAGCTGGTGCACTTCGTGGTAATTTAGCATTTGGATGCCACATTAGCACACGCACTGTAATCAGACGCCTCCACCATCAGGGAATGCGAGCGCGACGACCCATAAAACGTTCACAGTTGACATTTCGTCATCGCCATGTTCGATTTGACTGGTCACATGATCATTTGTGGTGGACTGGAGACGGGTCCACTGGTCTGATGAAAGTCGTTTTTTGTTACGCCCTATAGACGGTCGTGCAAGGATTTGGCGCCAACGAACCATTTCATTTCAGGACAACCA
The DNA here is from genome assembly GCA_002080005.1 of Gigantidas platifrons. NCBI lineage: Eukaryota > Metazoa > Mollusca > Bivalvia > Mytilida > Modiolidae > Gigantidas > Gigantidas platifrons. The sequence continues at coordinate 373,204 of MJUT01047078.1, forward strand.
CATTTTGGGCACAACTGCTTTTAGGGGTGGGGGTGTAACTGTCTGGGGTTGTTTTTCCTTTGACTGTAAGTTGGACTTGTACGTTCCTGATAGTAATCTGACAGGTCAAAAATACCGTGACAATGTGCTCGCTCCACGTATAGTCCCCCATTTCGACAATCATGCGTTGGGTGACAGGCCAATGTTCATGGACGACAACGCTAGGCCATATAGAGCCCGAATTGTACAGCATTGTTTTTACAGCAAGAGGCTGTTCAGACAATTCCATGGCCTGCGATGTCGCCAGACATGAACCCTATAGAGCATGTATGGGACTTTATTGGCCGAAAAATTAACCAACGCAATCCAAAATGTCAAAATATTGACGAATTAATAACTACTATCTTACAGGAGTGGCAACAGTTCCCCCAAGAACAGCTTAGGCGTCTTGTGCGAAACATGACGAGGCGTGTTACAGAACTTCACAATAAACGCGGTGGATATACTCGTTATTGATTTTTAAGCCTTACACATACGCACAATAGATGCATTTAAAAGTTCTTAAAATCTGAAGACTCTGCATTTTAATGCAATGTTAGAAACTTCCATCAAAGACAAACTGGTTTTACATTGTTACAGCGCCTGTTTTGAACCCCATTTTTGCCTTGTCATAGTCACGTCTTTCATGATGATAAATACTTCGTAGATTGGTAATTTTAGAGCCCTTGGTGTAGTCTTTTAAGAAGTGTAAGAAAAATGGTGATATCTATTTTATTGTTTTAACAATACTGATGTAAAAAAAAATATATCGATAAAACTATAGGGTGGTGCTTAACTCTTGTCGGAGTGTATATAAGGGTTAACATTTTACTCACATGTGAAAAACACTTGTATGGCCGCATCATTTCACTAAGGCTTTGACTCACCAAACTAGTTTATACCTGCATCTTTGTATTGCTTGTACCAATCCAGGTAAGTGAGCGGTCATGTATTTGTGCGTTCGAATTATTGATTTTGCCTCTTTCTACGATTGGTTTCATTGAGATTTGGAAATGTTCTGACAGTGTTGTATTTTACTATTAGTCACTGCGTGTAATTTAAAGTGTTATTTATTAAAACTAAGGTTAATCTTCCTCAGTCATAGCGGTGTACTCGATACAGCTTTATGCGATAAAGTTTGTCAGTGGTTTGCGGCAGGTGGTTCGTTTTCTCCGGTTTCTTCACCAACAGAACTTACCGCCACGATATAACTGAAATATTGAGCACCATAGCATTAACCCCCAAGGCATATTTTACCTTCTCCTATTATTACGGCGTTTTAACCCCGCTGAATCAGTGGCGGAAAAATATTTAATCCTCTAGAGGATTAAAATGTATCGTGCCTTTCCCCGCATTAATTTCACATTTTGAAATAAAGTTCGTGTTAAATAAAGGGAGAAACATATTCTCCTTCAGTTGCTCGTGTGGGTTACGATATTTCTCCACTCTCGAGAGTTTAATTTAAATTTTTAACCACTCGGCTGACGGCTTGTTGTTAAAATTTTTAATTTAACTCTCTTGAGTGGAGAAATATCGTAACCCACGGGCAACTGAAGGAGAATCTATATTTATCCGATATTGGTTATACTATTACGATCCTAAAGTGTTCTTGCCCCCAAAGACTTTTAAATGATTTTGATTTCCAATCTTTTGTCTATGAACGTACTTGACTAAGATTATTACAGAAAGGCACCGTGTGAACTAAATATATATCCAGACTTATTATTAGACTGTACACCAAAGGTCACATAAAAACAGCAGATTTAGTCTCATTTTAATTGCAAAATGATAATTGGTTTCTGTATATTCGTATACAATAGTTCATGTCCAGTTCACACTGATAATTAACCCTTGTATGAATCGCATTATTTTTATTTTTAATAGGGGAAAACAAACATATTAAAGTAATTATCGTGTTTTCTTTGCGAAGCAGTATCACTTTTACCAGAAACAATATTATTTCCATCTAAATTAAAAAAAAAAACTAACAGCTAACGTAATTTAGTGCCTTCTTTAGTGATTGCGTTCTAAATTTACTCAACTGCTCAAACGCAATTTTTGTGCTCAATGTTTATCGTATATATATCATCAGCTGAATGTTGAGTTAAATGAGAGTCGTCATCACTAACTTGTTAATTGACGTTGTGTGAGTTCGAATCTCGCTCAGGCAAGGTTCATTCGATACAACATTAAGTTTGTCAGTGACTTGCGGCAGGTCGGTGGTTTCCTCTGGGTACGTTGGTTTCCCCCATCAATAAAGCTAATACCGTCACGATATAACTGAAATATTGTTGAAAGTGGCACTAAACACCACTACCCTAACCCACTAAATTGTAGGTTAAAATACCAATTTCTGCGAAATACAAAGCTCTGAAATTGCAATGGCTATGTTTCCATTTTCGGTAGATTTGTTTGTCTTTCCTCTATATGACCGGCAATACTTTCACCAAGATTGACTATTTGTAACACGGAGGGTGTCGTAGAGAAAAAAAAACTGCTTAACCTTGGCGAGCGCATGGAATCGTCCACGGATTCTTGTGTTGCTCAACATTTTAGTGTTCTGTGTTGTGTTTGCATAGCACAAATTCTTAAGAAAAAAACAATTGTTTTCCAAGTAGTTTCTTCAATAGTGTGGCATTTAGATCAACAATAATTGACTTAATACTGAATCACTGAAATTATGACCTACATTTAATTTACTAATCGGGATCGGAAATAAATCACTGTTCTGTATGGTAAATGGCTGTCAAATTTAAATACATGGGGTATGTTTATGAGTTGCCATCTTATGATGCAATATAATGCATTGCATAATCCTTCTAAAGGCATTTATCAGCATTAAAACTAAAACGAAGGCATCAATTCTTCTCTCTTTAACCGTTTTCTAAATTTAACTGAATCCCTTCCATGATTAACGTAAATGCAACATTTCAAAATTGCAATAGTGTAGGAGTTATATTATTTATTGATTATTTTTAAAGAAATAACTTTCTGAAATATTTCTTTTCGCCTACAATAATTTTCAATTTGAGCAATATTATCTACGATAGTAGGGAATTAAATATATTCTTTTCCAATGTCTGTTTCCGGTTTTTCTCTTTTTTTTGTCGTGTTGGAATTAATTTGCATTGTTCTTTGTGGACTTGAAAGTTGGCGTTCATTGTTTAAATTACTCTTAAAATAAGTGTGTGGTTGTTTTACATCCCATTTCATTTCAACTGGTAATTTTGAAATGAATTTATTTTTTATTGTCATTGAATACATTCATTGTTTAATATGCTGCTGTTGCTTACGCCTGTTGCACCTTGGTGGTGCATAGGCCACTGACGACAGTCCTCCACCTTGTTTTGTTTTGTGCCATGCGTTACAGATCGTGCCATCTATAACCCTCTATCTTCATCTCAGCAATAAAGTCTCTCCTCCAGGTATTTCTTGGTCTTCCTCTTCCCCACTTTCCCTGAGGGTTCAACTGTAGGGATTGCCTAGTGATGTTATCTTTCGGCTTCCTCAGAGTGTGCCCTATCTAATTTAATTTATTCCTTTTCAGTTCTTCCTCAACTGGGTGCTGGTTGGTCTTTTGCTTAATATACTCTTAAAATAAATACGTGGTTGTATTACATCCCATTTCATTTTAACTGTGAATGATTTTTCGCTCATTTATTTCTATTCTCATTGAATACATTCTATCCCAATGTCTGCTTCACGTTTTTCATTTGTTTTTCTCTCTATTTTGTTGTTGTTGCTATCTTTGGTGTGGGAATTCATTTGCATTGTTCTTTCTGAACTTGAAAATTGACGTTCACCGTTTAAAATACTCTTAAAATACATACGTGGTCGTAGTACATCCCATTTCATTTGAATTATTGTGATTTTCAAAAAGAATAAATCTAAATACCGGTAGTGCTGGTCGACAATATTACGTATTTCAAGAGGAGAAATAGCATACAACACTCTGAGATATATTTGGAACTGTTATGCCGTTAAGAGATAAGACGGTCAATTGAATTCCAACATCTACTATTAAAGCTTGACGAGTAGATTGGCAAGGGCAATATCAACTGATTCCGAGCGTGTCAATATTTTATGTGTGATGATGGCTCTCCTGCTTATGACCTTTGGTTTCTTTGCTTCCAAAACTTTTAATTTTGACTTCAAATCATGACTTTGAGCGTACCTGATGAAGGTTATTCTTGAAACATTTCGTGATTACTGAACTAGATAGGGGGCCCGGGTGGCTCAATGGGTTAGGTCGTTGGATCTAACAACTCATACAAGCCAATCACCAATACGGCATGGGTTCCCGACAGGCTTTGTAAATCACAAAAAGGGTGCACTCGACTCGCAGCCGCAAGTGATTAAGTTTACCAGTTGCTTGCCCAGGGTAGGTGGTTCTCTCCGGGTACTTCGGCTTCCTGCACCACTGAAACTGGTCGCCATGATATAGCTGAAATATTGCTGAAAGTGGCGTTAAACACCAAAAATTCAAATTCTGAATTAGTTATACGTTTTCATAGGTAATTAGATACATTTTGTGTATTGATACATGTTGTAATGACACATTATATATTTGATTTTCCCCATCCAAAGATCAAACACCCTATTTGGCGGAGTTATTATTCATCGCAGCAGAAACGTAAGTAATATTCTTTTACCCCTGTGCACTAATGGAATTATGGTTAATGCTATGGTGTTTTACGCCACTTTCGACAATATTTCAGATATGTCATGGCGGTCAGCTTTATTGGTGAACGGAGAAAATCTTCGACCTGTCGCAATGGAATTATGATAATAAAAGAAAACACTCGTTGATTTCAGAGATACTGTAATATTTGTTTACTTCTAATTTGTGTCACGGACACAGATTTCGATCAAACTATTTCTATATTCTAAATGTAACATAAATGATTACAGAATTTTGGCCCACGAAACTATTTTAACCCGTCCACGTTTTATTAAAGAAAGGGTAGTGAATGGTCATGTATACTTGCGCTAGTAGAATCTAGTTCCCCTCTACAATTTTTCAATTTCATATTGGAACTGCTTCGACAGACGTGTGGTAATTGTTTTTCTTCCATTCCATTTTATGATTAGGTCGGCGTTTTACCTTTCCGCAAATTGACATTACTTTTCCGGAAACAAAATATTATGTTTCCATAAAAAAATATTACGTTTCCGAAAATCAAAACATTGCGTTTCCGCAAATTATTGCCTCTTCCGTCAGCCAGGTAATTAAAGTATTACCTGTTGTCCCCTGCTCACCAATGACGAGGTGGAAGTAGGACTTCGAGCAGAATATTATTTATGTTCGTTGAAAGTCGTCTTTAAAATGTTTGGCACAATACTTTAGAACATTACTCTAAAAATAGTCCATGACTGCTAGACAAAAATATTGCTGATAAAAATCATAAAAACAAAAAAAATATGAATATTTAGACGGCAATACTTCCTTGTCTGGTAATAAAAAGCTATGGCCATAAAAAAAACATAAACTAAAACTAGCCGTGATCTAATACTTAAAGTAGTTCGAGAATCATGAAATAAAAATAGCATAAATATGTAGATATAACCAATACCATTTAATAATTTCGCCATTTAATGACTGACCGTTTTTGATATCTTCAACCTGTCCTTAATTAACTGTTACAACTCCGCATGCAAATTGTCTTCAATCAACCTTCAACCACTGTGGGGGCGTCGTGTCGTGGAGGCGTCGTGTCTGCGACTGTGCGGTAGTTGGATTTATATCGACATGTGCAATCGATGATACTTGCCATCATTCAGGCTATGGATTAGATCCCGTCTTTGTGAGGTGTACAAGATACAACTTTATGTTCTAACGTGAAGCCTCAAATTAAACAAAAGAAATACAATGTTTTTAAAAACGAGATAGTGGGTTCGAATTTTCAATGTAGTCAAATTACATGTCTTAGCATTTTAGTTCCGTGCCGTGATGTCCGCTACGATGTCTGCGTAAAAACGATTCACGGTTCGTCTTCAGTCCCATTTGTTATGTACAGGGTTCTTGTTTTATTTATGAGTTTTGTATTAATTTACGTATACTGGTGTCATACACGATATCCATGTCAGATGATGTTCGTGTAATTTAACCGTAACACGATGGGTATCACTAGTGGAGCAGCAGCTGCTAGCCCTTCCGGGCACCTAAATGCACCTTCGATATTTAGTGGGGCGAGTGTTGCTCGATCTTTAGTTTTCTGTGTAGGGTTTTGTAGGCCGTTGTTTCTCCTTCTGTCCTTTTTTCTATTGGCCATTGTGTTGTCCTTCGATTTACGGATTCTGAATACCCCTTTGTAGTTGTTCATGTTGTAATATAAACGTAGATAACTAAATTAGTGCTGCGAACGGAATAACTTTCATCGGATTTGATTAGAAAGCAAAATAATTTAAAAGTCTTTAAAAAACAAGAAAACCAAAGGGACTAAACTGGATATCCAACATTATTATATAGATAGGTGTGAATTGTGGGGATTTATCCGTGAAATAAATTCCGGTATTTCACATGTGAAATATCAGTTTTTTCCCGCCGGAACTACTTTTGCAAAGTTATAAGTGTGGTGGTTACGTCCCTTGTTGTGCAACGGTGAATACACATACGATTGTAAGCTGAAAAAATTCCGCGAAATGTTATTGATGACTTTGGCACATAACCAAGATGACGTCATTGACGTCATATGAAGACTTGCAGTTTGAAACGTAAATATTAGACAATATTTGGCTTCGTATACGCTTCAATTGTGATTTAATTTAACTACAATAAGCTTTCAAGGTAAGCATTTTAATTATTTTTGTACATTGTTGTAAATATGAAAAATAGGATTTCACATTTTCAAGATGGCAGATCCTTCCAACTGAACCCTGTAGTATCATTGCTCGTAGATTCACACGCGTGCAATCAAATATACAAATAAAAAAAATAATTAACAAATAGTTCACGGCACTGAGGGCCATATGGCAGTTTATGGACCGGGATGTCACCCACAAAATATTATATGGATCGAAGCGAAGCTGAGGTCCATATAGTATTTTGTGGGTGACAGACCGGTCCATAAACTGCCATATGGCCCGAAGTGCCGTGAACTATTTGTTATATTATACTTCGCGTCCAAAAACAAACCCAATTATCTCCCGAAATAAAGACTCGAAAACGAGGCAGTTCACTGCCGGTCCATATAACGTTATATGGACCGGCTGCGCCAACAAAGACAAATAGGGAAAATAAAAACGTAAAGTATACTATTATATAAGAAATTTTGAAAGTCTATATAATAAACAATATAACTAAATCATACATTTTGAATATCAAAATAAGACCACTCGTGACCGAATACGCATTAACGATTAAACTCGTGGACGGAACAAGTTCCGCCCACTCGTTTAATCCTTATGCGTACTTCGGTCACTCGTGGTCTTATTTTGATATTCAAAATCTACGATTAGTTATACTATATTTACCCAAGATCACATATACCTCAATAAGACGAACCTTAATTTTAGTAATAATTATATTATTTAAGAACTGCAAAATATCGAACAAATATGTATCTAATGAACCCTGAAAGAACCGAAGCACTGGTCGGATGATAAAAAAAGTTGTCCATCATATCATTCGGAAGCCATGTGTCTTTATGCAGTAAAAAACATCTGTAGATTGTGTTCAATGATCAACATTAACTAGACAAATGATTGCTTGATTATTGTTTGAACCAATTAAAATTATTTTTCAGCCATTTTCTGATAGCAAATAGGTAGAAAGAATGATAGTTATTCTAAAAACATAATATCAAAGACAAATACGGTTTCTTCTGTAACACGGCGAGTGTCTCTTTTTTAATGTATGCTTTCATTATGTGTCTTGTACCCAGTGTTGCCTGTCTTTACTGTGTCCATTCGTGAATCTACTTTGTCCATTCGTGACTATCCCCTGTTGGTTTCTCTAACGTTTACATATAATTAAGTAAAGTACACCCTTTAATTAGTGAGTTCGTGTCTCTGAATCGTTAGTTTCATGTGAGGGTTATATCGACAATTGTTTGTTCGTTTGTCTTTTTTTTTTAATTTATCTCAATTTTGTTTTGGAGGAGGTGCATCACATTATATGACCTTCGAATAAAAACGTAGATATCTAATTTAGTGCGCACGATACGTTTCTATAACAACCTTCATCAGGTACGGTCAAAATCTAAAGATTGGAAAGCCAAATAATTTTAAATTACGGATTCTGCTTACCTCCTTGGTATCTTCAGACTTTTCTTTAGTGGAATTTAATTTTGGTGTTTAACGCCACTTTCAGCAATATCATGGCGACCAGTTTTAATGGTGGAGGAAGCCGGATAGAACCACCGACCCTGGGCAGGCAACTAGTAAACTTTATCACTTGCGGCTGCGAGTCGAATGTACCCTTTTTTTGTAATTTACAAAGCTGGGCGCGACCCCACGCCGTATTGGTCATAGGCTTGTATGAGTTGTTAGATCCAACGACCTAACTCATTGAGCCACCCGGGCCCCTTTTCTTTAGTGGTATGCTATTGTGTTATGAACAATTTACCACATCACCCTGTTGTAACACTATATACAGACAAGGTTTTATATAAGCTGAATGTATTTTCGTAATATGTTTAACCGTCCAAACTCATTTATTACATTACATGTACTTTTTCGATTTACAGCTTTTGATTACCCCTGTGCTATCTTAAGATCTTAAAACGTTTTTTTTTTATACTAGAACTTGCATTTAACTCGGCATAAAACGGGGATTTGGAAAGAGATTTGCATCATACGGTTTGTCAAAGCATTCCTTGGTAGGAGGTGTCAATGTATTAGATTAACGGAAGAAACATATTAAATATCCATTCAAAGCGTCTGCTATGCCCTCTGTTTCTACAAGTTTCCGATTATAATTCAGAGCTATTCCGACATTTGTGTAATATTTTATTTTTTATTTTACTATTAAGTTATACACAATTGATTACATAATTTGTTAGGTCTCAAAATGAGAAATTGTCATCTAATAATCGTGTTTCGTAAATACATGTCATATTTATATTAAAGTACATATCAAGGGGTCATATCATAGTTGATTTTCGATGCAATCACAGGAGGAAGATTGTGGCGCTGAGAAATTCCATCAGGAAAGTTAGAAATGTCCCTCTTGCAACACGAGTTCCACATCTATTGATAGCTTAAATCTTCAATAAATAGTTATAATCTTCGCATAGTTTTAAGGACATAATCAGTGAATGTGTAAACAAACATTTTTTTTTAAAGATACAGATTTTCTGCTATTAGTAACACAATATATGAATTAAAGAGAGCCGTATGGTAGGTGGATGTATAACTACCTATGCAATCAGTGCATATCACTACTAACAATGTGAGTTCGAAACCTGCTCAGGCGAGGTGTACATTTTTTGTACTTGATACAACATTATGTGATAAAGTTTCTTAGTGACTTGCCTCAGGTCAGTGGTTTTCTCCGCTCAATTGCTTAGTTTGGTGGATTTCCTGCTTAGCTCAGCGCGTAAATTGTTTACCTGGGTAGATTAATTGATTAGTTTGGTGGTTTAATTGACTAGCTGGCTTTGATGTTAATTGATTCCTAATTACTTTGTTATTTTGCTTTTATGATTGTATGTTGTGTGCAGTCAGTTATACAATCATAAAAAATACATACATGCAGCCTGTTTTAATTTTATTGATGGTAGAAGGTCTCTCGTATGCCATCAGCTTGCAATAATAAAACCGTATATATAATTTAGTGCCCACAGCTGTTCGCGTTTCTGAAATAACGTTCATCGGGTACATTCAAAATCAAAACACTGGAATGTCAAATAATTTAAGAGTCTTTTGGAGCAAGAAAACCAATAACAAAGCCTTATATCTAATTAAGTGCGCACAGTTGTTCGCGTTTCTGGAATAACGTTCACCAGGTACATTCAAAATCTAAATCTTGGAAAGACAAATAGTTTGAAACTCTTTGGGAGCAAGAAAACTTAAATCTGCTGAGGTCATCTATGTCTGATGGAGGAGTATCTTAGTTGTTATATTAATTACATCATATGGGAACACTAAATACCAATAAGAAAACTTCAATCTGCTAAGGTCATCTATGTCTGATGGAGGAGTATCTTAGTTGTTATATTAATTACATCATATAGGAACACTAAATACCAATAAGAAAACTTCAATCTGCTCAGGTCATCTATGCCTGATGGAGGAGTATCTTAGTTGTTATATTAATTACATCATATAGGAACACTAAATACCAATAAGAAAACTTAAATCTGCTCAGGTCATCTATGTCTGATGGAGGAGTATCTTAGTTGTTATATTAATTGCATCATATGGTAACACTAAATACCAATAAGAAAACTTAAATCTGCTAAGGTCATCTATGTCTGATGGAGGAGTATCTTAGTTATTATATTAATTACATCATGGTAACACTAAATACCAATAAGAACATTGATATTATATATACCTAACTAGATGTAATGTATTCTTTTAGTTTCATGTTCTTTCTTGAAATGTTCTACTTTGGAAAGCAACATAAAAGATATATTATAATGAATTTGGTCTTTATGATGATGAGAACTGAAATTACAATAAACAAGAAGAAAATCATAAAATATGCGTTGGGAAATTGGAATTGCATTTTATTAGAATGCCATCTTTATTCAAATAGAAATACAACTAACTCCATCTATTTATTATTATCCTCCAGCATCACATTTCAAAGTTATGTAATCTCAGCGTTTCTAATTATAACGTATTCAAAACGTTTACTAAAACAGATGGCATTTAACCTTATAGTCCTTTCTGTATGTATAAGATCATGTACTTTCTTTCTGAGTCGCTTCCATTAAAAATAATTGCAATTGCAAAAAAAAACACTAATACACATACCATCTTTGTTTTCAGGCTGGAGCTGGAGGATGTTGCAAACTTGCAATTTAATTTTGGATTAATTTTATTAGCATGTAGCAAAACACCGCAATCCTTCGATATAAAACTATGCAAAATGAATGCACTTAATACTAACGTTCCCCTCCCTCGGGCATAGGTGAGCTTAGACGAATTTGGCTACCCTGTTTAGTTTGGTACCATTGACTTTTAGCTTTAAATTATTTGATTCTGCCATATTTTAGCGTACATGATGAAAGTTATTCCAGAAACGCCTCGTGCTCACTTATTTAGATATAAGCTTTTTTGTTCTTTTCTCTATAACAAGCAATATTTTTACCATATTTGACTATATGAGTAACACGGTGGGTGTCATGTTAGAATCAAGAACTGTCTACCTTTCGCGAGCACATAGCTTCACTCATGGTTTGGGGGGTCTGTATTGATCATCGTTTCCTTAGTTTTCTGTGTAGTGTTGTGTTTTTCCTTTCGTTTTGTCTGTTCTTAGGTCCTTTGTCTTTTGTACCAAACACACAGTTTTTCTGGATTGTCCATTTTTGCTTACCTCCCTTATTTATTTTAAATGGCCTAAAGTGGCTTGGTTCTTGTCATGGTGACATACAGTAATGTACTGTTCAAAATTTTGTCAAGAATTGTTTTTATTGTGTAACAGATGGATATATTAACCCCGTGTGTGATTCATATAACTGTTTTTCTGACATAAGACTTTGCCTTTAGTTAAATTTTGTAAGATGTGCTGTTTATATTTTGTCAAGAATTGTGTCACCTAGATATATTAACTCTATGATTTGTCTAGCTGTTTTTCGGACAATCATATTTGTTTTGTAAGATGTGCTGTTTATATTTTGTCAAGAATTGTTTTTTATTATGTGTCAGCTAGATATATTAACCCTATGTTTGATTTGTCTAACTGTTTTTCTGACAATTGTATTTGTTTTTAGTTAGAGCTAGATTTTGTATGAACACAGACATTAGACACTAAATCAATAGTAATTCCATCAGATGAATGACAAGAAAATATTGGCAAGGATAGAAACACAGAGAAGGCGTTCAATGTAAACAAATAGGTTTATTTAATTTATTTTACTCATTTATTTTATTTTATTCTATTCATTTGTATCTATTATAGGTGGGTAGTTTTCCGACATCACCATCAAAAACCGTAAGTGAAACAGCTGTGGTAGTCTAGCCATCCTACATTACATTATATTACAAAATACCAATTACAGATGTCCGAACTTGCATGCTGTCTAGAGTAAGAAAAAGGCACGAATAATAATAGTAAGATGAAAACAGTGACGTAAATAATCGTTAAAGAATACCGAAATGGACAATCCAGAGAAATTGTAAATAAACGTTAGAGAATACCGAAGGGTCAATCACAAATGGACAATCCAAAGAAACTGTAAATAAACGTTAGAGAATACCGAACGGTGAATCAAAACTGGACAATTCAGAGAAACTGTAAATAAACGTTAGAGAATACCGACGGGTCAATCACAAATGGTCAATCCAGAGAAACTGTAAATAAACGTTAGAGAATACCGAACGGTGAATAAAAACTGGACAATCCAGAGACACAGGCAACATAAGATGACGGAAAACAAAACAAAAACACAACACAATATGTGTTGGACACCACTATATACACACAAGCAAAAATAACGTAAATAAGACATGAGCCATCCTACAAACAACTGGAGGTAAAGACGAACCGAACATTGTTTTTATGTGGAATTGGTAACGGACATCACAATACGGAACGTGAAGACACAAAATAGGACGACATAACAAACTAACTAAAATGATAAGGAACGCGGACACCGCCACAAAAACTGGGGCGAAAAGATTATTATACAGACAGAATTTAATAGATGCAACGGCTACAGCAACTGGTTAAATTACAATTGACATTTGTCTCTACCTAATAATGATATGATTCATGGGGACCTAAATGACACTCTTCTGCAAAATAACATGTCAGTGCCACCTGAAAATCCTAAAAGTCGTCGATGTGTACTTGTAGTATTCACATGTTTACATTTATGAGCATAGTACACATGCGACAGCAACTGGTTAAATCATAATTGATATTACAATTAAGCACATTGTAGTAGCTACTATCCCCCCAACTCTCAATACGTTTCCAGTGTCAGTCAAAAGTCATGACCCCGGTTAGGCCGTTCCTCTTTTATTGTAGTGTAGTTATTATATATGTTGAACTTGTATGAGTAACACGATTAGTGAATTGTAAGATGCAGGAATTGTTTACCCTTCGCGAGCACATGAGTTCATCATCTGTTTGTTGGCGGGGTCCGTGTTGCTCATCTTTTTAGCTTTGTTTTGTCATGTCATATTATGTGTCTTTACATTTAGTCCAGTCATTCTAGCCGAAAAATGGCAAAACCTCAAACTAATTGCAACATAATTTTTGCTGTCACCGTTTGATGAGATAAGGTGTGCTTAATTATATTCTAAAAATCTAAAGCAATATATAATGGGGAAATGTGTTTTTTGGGGGCAAACATTTGGTTTTTTAATAAAAAATCGACGAAAACTGGAAGTTTTCTTTTACTTTGTGGGTTACCTGATAATGAAGGAATTCTTCATGTATTAACTCAAAAGGCAGTACCAACAGTTACATTTTACGATTTGGCTAATGAAAAACAATGGGATATGCATATTTTGGGGTGAAATATCACATTTTTATGGAAAAAATGACTACAATTGAGGTTTTAAAAACTTTTCAATTATCGTACGAATACTATCAAAAGGTCTTTACACACAGATGACAAATAAAAATAATAATATAAATACGACACTATAATATACTACATATCACAAACAGTGGTATTCCGATAAAAAGACATACAAAGGCATATTTAGCTAATATTGTATTGTAAAAAGTACGGGAAATTTTTCCCGCCACAATTTTGAAACAATAACCAGCCAGAAATTATCCAACAATAGTCGACTACTTTAAATGAGGAACACTATAAATATTGTTTTCTCTTAACTGCTTACTCTTCCAGAGCACCTGAGTTCACTCACTTTCCATCGGGAGTTCGTATTGCTCGTGTGTGTTTGTGTACATGTTTTGTTGTTTGTTCTTTGTTTCGCGGGTTTGTATCTCGAGGTTTGTATAAGGTCCTTGGATTTTTATTTTTTACTACCCCTTTGGTATTTCTTCAGTTTCTTCATCTTCTAATATACATATATATATATATCATAAAAAATAAGATCTGAATAGCAAATTCATGCTACAATATTCTAGACGATAAAAGATGCATTCATCAATGTCCATGTTGGAATTCGAGCAATTGTTCCGTTTACATTCTCCACATGCAGACGAAGATTCTAGTCCATTTTTTCGACACCTTCTCGTGTCACAGTTAGTTTTACAGTTACATCTAATAACGTTAAGCAGCTTTGACGGAGCTGCACTTTTACTACACTTGATTGGAACAAGCCTTTCATTGTGAAGTTTTCATCCCCATTCAGAAGGATTTAATTTCTCCTTATTCATCCAGGACTGCATTTGTAACTATGTTCTTTGACTATGAAATGTAGCAGCATCAGATGTTTGGGGTAAGGTGTGTAATTGGACACATGTTTTATTTGTTAAAACTCGGCTGGCAAATTTCCTGTACCTGAGAACATCCAATCCTCCATAGAATATATACTAGTCAAAAAAAGAAACGTTACACCATAATTTTTTGTATTTTTTTTCCAAATCCAGATTCTTTCATTTTGTTTCCTTTTCACGCTATGAAAAATAATGAAATATCTTTCTAAAATGTGCAAAATGGGCACTTTATGATTAACAATTAACCAATTCAACGATTTTCATCATTTGTTAAATTTTACGACTTTACCGGTGTGTTCGAATCGAAAGGAAGGTCATTAAATGTGTCATCCTTAATTGTAAACAAAAAGTCGCATCAAAAGAATTCATACTGTGAACGTAAATTAATGCACCGGCTACGTCAAAACGAAAGGGAACAGGCTGTTGGAATGTTTCTGGCTGGAATGGTTCAAACCCAAATCGCAAACCATTTCAATGTGTCAAGAATGACAATTTACCGACTGATGATTCGTCTGAGGGATACGGGCACTACGTCAGACCGTCCACGTAGTGGGGGACCGCGTGTGAGGACCTTACGTCAGGACAGGCACATCATATTTATTCATCTACGCAATCGCTTCGTTACAGCCGTGCACACAGCTAGGCTAACTCCTGGTAGAACCAATATCCGAATTTCTGACCAGACAGTGCGGAATAGATTGCATCGGTGTGGCCTTCGTGCACGACGTCCTTTGAAAGGTCCAACGTTAAAACAACGTCAAAGAGCTGTCCGACTACAATGGGGCCGTACTCGACTCCGATGGAATCGCAATACATGGCAAAACATTCTCTTCTCAGATGAATCCAGATTTTGTTTGAAGTTTAGGGATGGGCGGGCGCGTGTTTACCGTCGTCGCGGAGAACGCTTCTCTGACCCTTGTGTACTGGAAACAGACCGTTTTGGCGGAGGTAGCGTCATGATAAGGGGTGGAATAAGTCATGTCGAACGAACTTATTTAAAAGTTATTGACGGTAATCTGAACGCAGCACGTTACAGAGATGAAATTCTTGCTCCTATTGTACTGCCTTTTCTACGTAGGCATCGTTTTAGTCACGTCTTTCAACATGATAAGGCTCGCTGTCAGGTAGCCCGTGTATCGATGGACTTTCTGAATGACAGTCATATCCGCACCCTTCCATGGCCTGCAATATCCCCGGATTTAAACCCCATTGAACATTTATGGGACGAGCTTGGGCGACGTGTTCGAAATGGCTTAAAGCCACCGGAAACCTTAGATGAGCTACGACGGGCCCTTATACAGGAGTGGAATAACATACCACAAGCATTCATAAGAAACCTGATCGATTCGATGCTTCGTAGATGCCAAGCAGTGATAAATGCAAGGGGAGGACACACACGTTATTAACACTGTCGAACTCGTTTTTGATGTTATGATTTTCTCTTTTGTGGAAAATGACAAATTCTGTTGAAAAATGAAAAGTGATAGTTTTCTTACCTTTGAAGCTTCATAAAGGTTAATATTTAATACTTGATTTTATTTCGTGTTTGTTGAATAAAATATATTTATAAAACATTAGGTGTAACGTGTCTTTCTTTTTTCTTCTTTTGACTAGTATATATAGATCCACCACTACATGTACCTACAAATTCATCAAATTATAATTAATAGGTTTTCTTTGAACATTCGATTTTTTAAAAATCCTCTATTTTAATCAAAGTATTACTCTATTTTATTTAACTGGTCGGGCGGAGTTGACCTTTAAATTTACATGAGAGCATTCGATTTTATTTTGTGTATGTACAGGGCAGTTCCCGTTATTGACATTATTGAACTGTATTCAGCAGTGTCACCGAAATCAATTCATACAAAAGGAATAGAACGCACGATTGAATATAGCTGTATAAATGAAATTGATCAGGTAACCTGAGCCTCCTAAATACATGGACTTTCCTGTAATCAGTTAACCCATGTTAAGCCAAACCCAACCAGTTGAAAAAAAATAGAGTAATACATATAAAAAAATAAAGAAAATAAAGCCAAGTATTTTCATTCCAAATACATCACGCTCATTTTATAATTTCAACAAATTTATTCAAATTCAGAGAATATTTCAAAATCTATTTATTACTTCTTTGTTATTTTATTTCATTATTTTATTTATTTTAAATTATGTTTTTATCATTTTTTTTTAATCATCAATTACGTATTTTAAGTAGTAGAATATGTAGAATTATTTTGTGCAGTTAGACATTTTGTTTTTCTTGTAAAACTTTAAATTTACAACATATTACATGGTTCACGTAACGAATTTATGACAGAAACGGCGTTCCACACTTTTTTTTGCCGTCAGCGAGAGGATAGGTGGGAATGCTATTTTTGTATTCAGATTCGATCTAGGATAATATATATTGAATATATATGTTGTAGTTTTCATATTATCCCTCATTTTAAAGCCTTTTGTTGTTTGTTTACATGGAACAAAACATTTCGGAGGTCTTTGACCAGTCGGATACACAGATCGAATTATACCCGAACGCTCAAAAAAAATACGGTATTTTTGTATATCTAGGATTAATAAGAGGCTCTGGTAGTCTATCTGTGTTGGTTTTAACCATTTTATGAAACTTACCAGTACTATTTAACGATGATCAGATTAGTTGGTGCGTCGTCTGCATTTCTCTCTCTGCATGTTTACGATTTATCTCCCTTGTCAGCTCTTCAGTGTTTACGGAAGCCATGTTTTGACGAAAGTTTTTCGAAAAATTAACGATCTTTATTACCATAAATGACGACTTTGCCCTTTCTCGATTTTTCTCGATTTTTAATATGATCTTTGTAAATATATAAAACAACGAATCTCGCAAAAATGATTTCTGTTGCAATTACTTTTAGGTCAAACAGTAGAATGACTAGACTAATTCTTAGTTCCGTGTTGTGATGTCCGTTACGATTTCCACATAAAATGTATGTTCGGTTTCGTATTTACCTCCAATTGTTTGTATGAGGTTTCATGTCATATCTACGTTATTTGTGTTTCTTTACGTATTGTGGTGTTCAACACATATTGTGTTGTGTATTTTACTTTTTTTTTCATCTTCGTTTTTTCATACTCTATGTTTCCAGTTTTTCTGGTTTGTGTATTTTTGATTGCCCCTTCGGTTTTCTCTAACGTTTATTGTTCTCGTATTCAATATGCATGCAATATTTGTCGATAGTCAATAACCAATCGCTCATTACAGTAATCTTATACCAATTTTAAATTGGAAACCTGAAATCGAATCTCAGTTGTGAAAAACAATCCAGAAACATTGATATTGTGTGAGATTGTTTTTCCAAAGACTAATTGTCTTAAAGATGATACACTAGATTAAATTCAAAATATTATAGAAATACCCACCCCTGAGTAGATTTGAATTGATCCCAAACATTTACATGTAACTAGACGAAAGACAAATTGTCTAAAAGAAAATACGCTAGATTTATGTTCCAAACAATTAGAGAAACACCTTCTCCTGTGTAGCTTTGAATTTATCACACGCGTGATAACGTGAGGAGGATAAACAACCTATTAGTTAGATATTCGCGGAAGTGAAATGTGTCCTGACAGTGTAAGCCAATGAAGTGTTTAACATTTGGATATAAACAGATCACACTAATTACTCCTTTACGTATGACCTTTGGTATTAAATTCATATCTGCCATTCTTCCACGTGACTAATGACGCTTTAAATATACTGACACACACTGTAGTGAACAATTTATCAGTAGAAGAATTAATATCATTTCTTAACATTATAAATCACGAAGAAGTCGATGTTCTCCCATTTTCAGGAACATAGCTAATAAATAAACGATAGAGAAAACAGAAGGAGCAATCAAGAAAGGACAATTGAGAGAAACTGGCAACACAAGACACAGGACGAAGACAAACAAACCAAAATGAGTGGCAAAAGCAGCAAAATTTGTTAGAAATGTTTCAAGATACCAAAGGGGTAATCAGAGGCCAAACATAAATGGCCAAAAAGGATACACAATGATGTACAAAATACTACACAAAAACAACTAACGATTCAGCAGCACGAATTCAACTAAAAAGTGGAGGTGATCTCGGGTGCTCTGCAAGGGTAAGCAGTTCCTGCTCTACTAATATAAATGCTAAAGTATGCAAAATAACTACCTTTGCTTAATTTTTGAGAATTACTTGGTAAGAATCTCAGAATGATCATACATATGTTTATCAGTTTTGGGCTAGGAGCTATAGTGTTTAACGCCGCTTTCAACAATGTTACAGTTATATCGTGGCGGTCAGCTTTATTGGTGGAGGAAACCCGAGTACCAGGAGAAAACCACCGACCTGCCGCAAGTCACTGACAAACTTTATCACATAAAGTTGTTTTGAATACACCTCGCCTGAGCAGCATTCGAACTCTCAACGTTAGTGGTGATACATGTAGGCACTGATTCCATATCTGATCGTCAGAACTACACTGTTTATCTTTTATATACCAGGAGAACTTTATGCATAGAGTACGTATAAAGATATGGTTTATTATAAATGCGTAGCTATCTAATGTAGTGGTCACCATGCGTTTCTGGAATATGCTTTATCAGGTACGCTCAAGGTCGATAGATTAGAAAGTTGAATGCCAAATAGATTTAAATTCTGTTGGGCTAAAAAAACGATCTGAATAGGATATCCAAAATCTGAAATGGTCACCTATGTATAATGTCTGAGGCAAGAATATTTTCTTTTGGCGATTGTGTTGTCTGTTCTTCTTCAATGTACGGTTTCTGATTGCCCCTTTGGTATCTTCAAACTCTTCTTAGTTAGGAACTGTAAATTTCAATAATGAATATATTTAGCAAATCGTGTCAATGCGACAGTAATGAATATTTGGAGAATGATAGCCTTGGAGACAAATACTTCAACAGCTGCGGTATCGATCCAGTGATACCAATTAACACATATCAAATGATCATTATTCCTTTGTAACTACTAAAAAATTAATGTTCGCGCCATCATAATTACATGTAGACGTTGTAATGCTGTTAACTAGAAACGACATGTACATTCTGACAAACAAAGATTAAAATTAATTAAAGTTCAATGGACCCTAATAATATCATGATTTAAGTACATTACGTGGATATCACATTTAGTGCTCACGATACTTGTCATATGTGTAATACACTTGAAAACACGATACGTACCTGTCATATGTGTAATACACCTGAAAACACGATACGTGCCTGTCAGATGTGTAATACACTTGAAAACACGATACGTACCTGTCATATGTGTAATACACTTGAAAACACGATACGTACCTGTCATATGTGTAATACACTTGATAACACGATACGTGCCTGTCAGATGTGCAATACACTTGAAAACACGATACGTACCTGTCATATGTGTAATACACATGAAAACACGATACGTACCTGTCAGATGTGTAATACACCTGAAAACACGATACGTACCTGTCAGATGTGTAATACACCTGAAAACACGATACGTACCTGTCAGATGTGCAATACACTTGATAACACGATACGTGCATGTCAGATGTGCAATACACTTGATAACACGATACGTACATGTCAGAT
>MJUT01047078.1:402818-417439 GCA_002080005.1 Gigantidas platifrons
CACAAATAACGTAAATAAGACATGAGCCCGCCTACAAACAACTGGAGGTAAAGACGAACAGAACAAACACAAATAACGTAAATAAGACATGAGCCCGCCTACAAACAACTGGAGGTAAAGACGAACCAAACATCGTTTCTATGCGGAAATCGTAACGGACATGACAACACAGAACTCAGAACGTAAATACACATAATAGAACAACACACAAAAAACTGAAAAGATGAGCAACACGGACCCTACCAAAAACAGGAATTAACTCGGGTGCTCGCCAAGGGTAAACAGTTCCTGTTTCTTATAAAACATTAAATTAGATATTTACGCTTCGATTTAGTTGACACTTTGCTGAGAGTGACGTGAAGTACCAATAATTAAATATAATAATCTTGCGAGGTACATGTACATCTCCTCGACTCCAATATATTCAGGATTACGGTGTTCTCCCACTGTTGATAACCAATCATTGAATATCCTTGTTTCTCTCAGTTTTACTTTTGTATTGATATTTTTCATCTCCGTTTTATCGGTTTTTGTATGTTTGCTTACGTGTCACAATGACGTCATCGACACAGGGCACAATAACCGGTTATTTGCCCCGGGCACTGATATGGATCGGGAACGTCTTCGTTTATCACACATGCAAAACGGTACGGATAACGTACAAATACCGGTATGTGATAAAATATAATACAACTATACGTTAGAGAAAACAGAAATGGCAATAAAGAATCGACAATCCAGAAACACAGACATGACACAGATAGACGACAAACAAAACTAAAAAGATGAGCAAAGTGTCCAATGGTGTGACAGGGCGTACCTGATGACAGTTACTATAGAAACGTGTCTTATGCACTAAATTACTTATCTACGGTTTGATCAGCATGTTATAAAGTATGTTGTACTACAGACCAGACCTAAATTGGTCCCTCAAGTGTGCCATGCTTTTTGCACATGACAAAATCTTTGCCATATTTCCTGATCAGCAATAATTTCTAATGGTAGTCGTTGTCCTTTGTGCAGTGTACTTCTGACACGTGACAGAAAACTTGTACCAGTTCACATATCAACAATAATTTCTAATTAGCACTCGTTGTTTGTCCGGTGCTATGAAAAGCGACGTGTGAATTATGCCTATTATCTCCAAATTCTCACTTCTGCGAATTAACACGGCCGTTAATGAGCCAATTTATTGAAGCTCATTTTACACATACATATTAATTTATTGTGTGGGATTCTGTTCACGTCATTAAAAAAAAATGCAAAATAGGCTTTATTCGTGGGGACCCAATTTTCGTGGATTTCATGAGTGAGCCGATTTACGAATTTAAAAATCCAACGAGGTATATTTTCTTTTCATTGCTCACGTGAACAACACCATAAATTACATTTTTTTAAATATATTTTAATGATTTTATTTTAGAACTTTATAATCCACGAATTTAGGAGCCCACAAATATGTCTTTATATGGACATTCCACGAAAATAGACATCCCCGAATTTAAGTTCATTCTCAGTAGTTGAAATATCGCTGACATGATTTGACGTCAAATTTGATTTAATTATACAGATTAACAAACATGCATGTAAAAGTACGTAGAATTTCCATTTTGATTTTTTTTTCAAAACTAACACATTCACATTTTATCACATATACATGCAAATAGATGGAAAAAAACCCGCTTGTAGGCATCGGCTCTCTGCAATCCTCATTAAATAAATAAAACATTATATTAAATTAATTGCAAAGAATTATGGAGAATTAAATCAAAAACGTTCCTCAAAATATGTATGGCGCATGTGTCAACTATTGAACACTTGGTTGGACATCACTACACACACACACACACACAAATAACGTAAATAAGACATGCGCCATCCTACAAACAACTGGAGGTAAAGACGAACCGAATGTCGTTTATATGCGGAAATCGTAACAGACATCACAACAAGGAACTAAGAACGTAAAGACACATAACAGAATAACACAAAAACACCAAGAAGATGAGCAACACCAAAACATCGGGATGATCTCGGGCGCTCGCGAAGTTCCTGTCTCTTATAAGACATTAAATTAGATATATACGCTTCATTACCAAATATGGCCGGGTATTTCACCGGTAAGTTCGATATAGCTGTCAGGGATGACCTCTCTCGTTACGTCGGGTAATCACGATTTAGTTGACACATTGCTGAAAGTGACGTTCAATACCAATGATCAAATATAATAACCCCATAATCACCTGCAAATTGAAATAAATATTATACCACTATGTGAGGTAGATATCACAAGGAAATAGGTGTGTTTTTTTATTTGCTTTTTTTATGCAAATTACTATACTGGTACCACATTATATATTTTCTATGTCATAAAAACGTAGATATCTAATTTAGTGCGCACGACACGTTTCTGGAATAACCTTCATCAGGTACGGTCACAGTTGGAGAGGTAAATAATTTTAAAAGTTTTGGGAGCAAGTAAACACAAGTGCATAAACAGGATCGCCAACATCGGCCCAGGTCACCTATGTCTGAGGGAGTATAACCTTAGTTTTAATAATAATTATATTATATAGGTTTAAAATTAAATACCGATAAATAAGACATGAGCCCGCCTANAAACAACTGGAGGTAAAGACGAACAGAACAAACACAAATAACGTAAATAAGACATGAGCCCGCCTACAAACAACTGGAGGTAAAGACGAACCAAACATCGTTTCTATGCGGAAATCGTAACGGACATCATCACAGAACTCAGAACGTAAATACACATAATAGAACAACACACAAAAACTGAAAAGATGAGCAACACGGACCCTACCAAAAACAGGAATGAACTCGGGTGCTCGCCAAGGGTAAACAGTTTCTGTTTCTTATAAAACATTAAATTAGATATCTACGCTTCATTACCAAATATGGCCGGGTATTTCACCGGTAAGTTCGATATAGCTGTCAGGGATGACCTCTCTCGTTACGTCGGGTAATCACGATTTAGTTGACAGTTTGCTGAGAGTGACGTGAAGTACCAATAATTAAATATAATAACCCCATAATCACCTGCAAATTGCAATAAATATTGTACCACCATGTGAGGTAGATATCACAAGGAAATAGGTGTGGTTTTTTTTATGCAAATTACTATACCGGTACCACATTATATATTTTCTATGTCATAAAAACATAGATATCTAATTTAGTGCGCACGACACGTTTCTGGAATAACCTGCATCAGGTATGCTCACAGTTGGAGAGGTAAATAATTTTAAAATTTTTAGGAGCAAGTAAACCCAAGGACATAAATAGGATCGCCAACATCGGCCTAGGTCAGCTATACCTGAGGGAGGAGAACCTTAGTTTTAATAATAATTATATTGTATAGGTTTAAAATTAAATACCGATAAATTGACTAATGCGTCACATCATATCTTGTTCACAAAAACTAATTTTCTGTAATAAATTGTAATACAGCATTGGATATGTATGACTTTTTCAGTAATTGGTAAAAAAAAACAAACACCCTTATCATTCATTAGCTTTTCTAAACATTATTTGTATGGATGATAAACACGTAATAAAAATGAGTACTTTCACTAAATACCAACGGATATCATTTACAATGTTAACAACAAGGACCTGTATTTGCAACATCATATGTCATGGTCTTTTTGTTTTTATGTTGAACGAGTTGATTTCAGATGTGGTTGTTTGTTTTTGTTGATATTGGTGGAATTGATGAACATCCCTTTTTTTTTTCTTTTTTTTTTTTTAAATATTTTGTTTCATCAGTATGCATAGTATTTGAATGCAGTTGTTAATGTTCCGGCTTTGTTGACTGGACGTTGTCAAATATTTACCGGCATCAAATGTGCGATTGATACTTTGAAACGGCTTGCACAGAGGAAAAAAAATATATCACCACGATATAAGATGCTAAATGTCCACATAATATTAGATTTATAATACCGAATTCCATTGAAATAAGGAATAATAAAATAATAAAATAAATAAAGATTTAAAACGATTCGCATCCGAGGTGCATGGTGTTCGCATCGAGTGCGGTAGATCGTTGGTTCCATCTTCGGTCGGGTCAAGCTAAGGCCTATAATATTGATATTTGGTGCTACTCCGCTCACCACACAGTGTCAAGGGGTAAAGAAAAATACTGGTTGGTTCGGAATCAGAATAATGTGTCCTAGTGGATCGACACGTCTACCCGCGAGCGACCTGTTGTTTCAGCGAGCTACCACAATAAAACTCTTGCTATGCGTGTTGGTCTAGTATAAAGTGGATATCATCATTTTATCTAATCATATAAATTGTTCACGCCATGATATACCTGACAATGTGCTCATTTGGTGTTAAACAACAATTAATCACTCAGTCCTGGAATAAAGAAGAGTTTGAAGATAGCAATGGAGTAATCAGAATCCGTTAATCGAAGGACAGACAACACAATGGCCTAAAGAAAAAGGACGAAAGAAAAGCAACGATCTACAGAATCTACCCATATGTATTTTTGTGACAAAAGGCCCTTGTCCTGATCAGCTTATTACTTTCCAAACTTGGGAATCTATGAGTACTATTATAATTCGAGAACACTTATGTCTTAGACATAAGAGATAATTTGCATTAAAGATCCAGACTGACCATATAACATATAAGGCTACTTGATTAAACAATAATTAATTATTTACATTATGCATGAAATGTAAACGCCAAATGATTAATCGGTTACAACAATTTAGCATACTCCATTACCAACTTAATGATCCTTCAGTAAATTAACAATATAAAACCTGTCATGCGTGACATTTACTAAGCTCCAAATCAAACATTCTGATTGGCCGAGAAGAGGTGACTGACTATATGTGCTAATACCAAATGTATATATTTCGTATAAGAATGTATTCATGGATTAATTGTCTAGACGCTAATTATGATTTTTCATTTTCCCATAAACTTAATTACAGTAAACCGTGGTGTATCCCCTCGCCTCAATATTTGACCCGGTGACCTTGACCTTTGACCTTTAAAATCAGTAGGGTTCTAAGCATGTACCACCTTTGGTCAAAATCCATTGAAGGATGTTGCTTCTATAGTATTCACACGGATGTTACGGAAGGACGGACGGTAGCGTTACTATATGCCTTCGGAACTTCGTTGGCGAGGGGATAATAAATATTAGAGAGTACCAAAGTCTTTGCAGGATTTAGGATAAATGAGGTCCTGTGCTAGTTAAGTTATGAGGCCCCTTACTTGAGCCATGAAGGAGGTAGACCCGGTAGACGATCAAATCTATCATTATGTCTGGAATCGCTCCGAAACAGAACACCTTCAAATTTAAAATTGCACCACATAAGCAAAAATCCATTGTAAAAAATGTTTTTGGCAGGAAAATGGCCCCCCCTGGCAAACGATGCTCTGTGCTTAAGCACAATGGTAAATCGGGCATTGACCGAAGTATATAGTGAAATGCATCGCCATTGTTGTATTACATAAGTTACACGTTCTGTTTGGTCTTTCGATACCTTGACAACGCCCTGTTTCAATTGGCAGTCTATGGTTACTTGTCGTCGATCTTTATCTGATAAAATATACAAGATGTCCTTTGAACAATCTATAAGTTATTCCATTTGAAGAATTACTAAATATACGTTAGAGAAAACCGAAGGGGTCAATCAGAATGGACAATCCAGAGAAACTGACAACATTGGGTACACAAGACGAAGAAAAACTAAACAAAAACACAACACAATATGTGTTGGACACCACTATTCACAAGCAAACATAAATAACGTAAATAAGACATGAGTCCTCCTACTGGTTAGGCAATGACGAACCGAACATTGTTTTTAGGCGGAAATCGCTGTAAATCGACTAAAGTCCTAATATCCCTTAGAAAAAAATAAATAATACAAACTAAAAGTTGGATTTTAAATCGCTTGTTTAACATTTAATTTCATACACAGAATAATATGCTTTGGATCAACATGCATACGCGAAAATATATATTGAAGAGACTAGAAAAGTACGATTTTAAATTGCGGCGAAACGACATGGAACCAGCAAAAGCGCGGACATTAATAACAGTGAAAATGTACTGGTTGTGTACTTCCTGCAAATACTTTTAGATTATTTATCTTTCCAACCCGTTGCATACGAGCGCACTTAATTATACTCCTATTTATTTATTACACTTTTCAATGTCTTGTACTGGATGTCACCGTAATATTAAATGTCTAGTAACCTATAGTTTAAAGATATATTTTTGTCCAAAAACATGACAATAGGATCAGATACAAGTTTTTCAACTTAGAACATCTTCTCTTTTATATAAGTAACCCTTGCTATCAGTGCCTATTGTGAGTTCGAATCCAGTGACTTAAGGCAGGTCGGTGGTTTTCTCCTGGTACTCCTGATTCCCCCGCCAATAAAACTGACCGCCACGATATAACTGAAATAATGTTGAAAGTGTCGTTGAAAGGCCATAACCCTAACACTAAATTTAAAATATTCGAATTCGGTAAATTATTCGGCTTAAATCGATTTAGGCACATTTCCAACGAAATATCCATCATTCTATAGCACAATATGCAATTATTTCCATTGTGAAAAGTAAATATACATAATTATCAAATTGAGGAAGTGTTATTTCCTGAAGCAAGAAGTACCGAGGAATAAACACTTTTTAAAATTTGATAATTATATATATTAACTTTTTCACGAAGGACATACTTTTATTATTGGATACGTGTTGCTGGATCCTTTGTTTTCTGGGTCATGTTTTTTATCGACCATTGTTTGTGGTTATTTTGCCATTGTCCTCTCCGTGATTCTTAGATTGATGGTTTCTCATTACCCGTTTGTTGTCTAAGTTCACAACGGTACCTGTGAAGACACTGTTGATGAATCTCTTGTTTTCTTTGTGGTATTCTGTCGACCAATGTTTATCCCTTTTTCATATTTCTTGTCACAACTATCATCACCATACTTCTTCTATTTACTGTTTTTTGTTACTCATTTTGTATTTTCGAGAATTTTGGATAATCGTTGGTTTAACTCCACTTCATCCTACAATGTTCCCCACCCACAAGAAATTGAGAAATAAAGATACAAGCACGTTATCAATACAAATAACATAAAGAATGTCATAAATGTGCCCCGGTGGCTCAATGAGTTAGGTAGTTGGATTACCTAACAATTCATACAAGTCTATAACCAATACGGCATGGGTTCGCGCTCGGCTTTGTACATTACAAAAAGGGTGCATTGGACTCGCAGCCGCAAGTGATAAAGTTTATCAGTTGCTTGCCCATGGTCGGTGGTTCTCTCCTGGTACTCCGGCTTCCTCCACCACTAAAACTGGTCGCCATGATATAGCTGAAATATTGTTGAAAGTGGCGTTAAAACACCAAAAATCTAATCAAATCATAAACGTGTTATTGCTGTATTACAGTTGTTCAATGACATTGTTGGGGCAGGAACTGTTTACCCTTCCGGAGCACCTAAGTTCACCCGTAGTTTTTAGTGGGGTTTGTGTTACTCGATCTTTAGTTTTATGTTTAATGTTTTGTAGATCGTTGTTTGTCCTTTTGTACTTTTTCTTTTGGCCATTGTGTTGTCTGTTCTTCGATTTACGAATTCTGATTACCCCTTTGGTATCTTTTGGCCGTTATGTTGTCTGTTCTTCTTCGATTTACTGATTCTGATTGCCCTTTGATACCTTCAAACTCATCTAAGAGCTAATCAACGACATTGATATACAAATTATATATTATATGAAGCCAACAGCTTTCACATTTAGCTTAATATGATGTGATACTCGGGACAGAAATAATTAGCTTTCGTTAAATATCATTATTTGAGTGATCTTTTATATTTACAAAACAAAATGAGCGAGTATATTTCCATCGCAACAAACTACTAGATATATATCTTAATATTTACTACGCGTTTCCGAAATAATCATCATCAGGTACTCACAAAGACAAAAGATTTGAGGGTTAGGGTTGTGGTATTTAACGTCACTTTCAACAATATTTAAATCATATCGTGGAGATCTTTTTTTTTGGTAGAGGAAATCGGAGTACCCGGAGAAAGCCACCGACCTGCTGAAGGTTAAAAAAATAAATTCTTTGGGAGCAAGAAAACTAAATTTCCTCAAAAGAATAGCCAAATAGGCTGAGGTTGGCGGACAGAGGTTGACCTTAGCTAAGGTTGGCGGACAGAGGTTGACCTTAGCTAAGGTTGGCGGACAGAGGCTGACATTAGCTAAGGTTGGCGGACAGAGGCTGACATTAGGTAAGGTTGGCGGACAGTGGTTGACCTTAGCTAAGGTTGGCGGACAGAGGTTGACCTTAGCTAAGGTTGGCGGACAGAGGTTGACCTTAGCTAATGTTGGCGGACAGAGGTTGACCATAGCTAATGTTGGCGGACAGATGTTGACCGTAGCTAAGGTTGGCGGACAGAGGTTGACCTTAGTTAAGGTTGGCGGACAGAGTCTGACATTAGCTAAAGTTGGCGGACAGAGGCTGACATTTGCTAAGGTTGGCGGACAGAGGTTGACCTTAGCTAAGGTTGGCGGACAGAGGTTGACCGTAGCTAAGGCTGACGGACAGATGTTGACCGTAGCTGAGGTTGGCGGACAGAGGCTGACATTAGCTAAGGTTGGCGGACAGAGGTTGACCTTAGCTAAGGTTGGCGGACAGAGGTTGACCGTAGCTAAGGTTGGTGGACAGAGGTTGACCGTAGCTAAGGTTGGCGGACAGAGGCTGACATTAGCTAAGGTTGGCGGACAGAGATTGACCTTAGCTAAGGTTGGCGGACAGATGTTGACCGTAGCTAAGGTTGGCGGACAGAGACTGACATTAGCTAAGGTTGGCGGACAGAGGTTGACCGTAGCTAAGGCTGGCGGACAGATGTAGACCGTAGCTAAGGTTGGCGGACAGAGGCTGACATTAGCTAAGGTTGGCGGACAGAGGTTGACCTTAGTTAAGGTTGGCGAACAGAGGTTGACCTTAGTTAAGGTTGGCGAACAGAGGTTGACCTTAGTTTTAGTAAATTACATTATATAGTGACTGCAAATGTCACATATGTAAATATATCGAATAAACTATGTCAGTGACGAAAGACTGACTACTGAGCGAGCGATTACCTCGGGGGCTAATAGTCCACCAGCCAGAAGAGGCATTGACCTAGTTACAATAATGAAAAACATAGACAGAAATACAATGTCCTAAACAAACAAATGACAGACAGAGACTAATGGATCGTCAGATTTTTGCGGTAACAAGTCAACTGATTATTAACTCTTAGCTGCATTGTACTCTTATGTCTGATTAACGTGAATATTTTTTTCTATTTCCAGGGATAAGTGATCGTCACAATCTGATCTACAGTTTCATAAACACTGATTAATAACGTTTAAACCATAATTAATGGACAAGACAAGATCATCTTAAATAATTTGAGCAGAGAAGACAGTGGATAACAATGGAAGAAAATGTCAGCGGTTCAGACAATGTTTCGTTTCCAATCAACACAAATGAGATATCATTTGCACTTGAAATGACTCGATTTGTCTCTGATCGGATATTAATACCAGTTATAGTATGTTTGGGCATAGCCGGAAACACGTGCAATATTGCGGTTTTAAGTCGACCAAAAATGAGAACATCCACCAATGTGTATCTTACTAATCTGGCAATTTTTGATACATTGTATCTAATATTTATGTTGACATTGTCATTGATACACTGTCGAGATATGGGTCTGGATGCTTCTAATTACTACTATATCCCGTATGGACGGGTTTTGTCTGATTTGTTCGGGAATTGTAGTGTATGGGTAACGGTTGGGTTTACTTTGGAACGGTATATTGGTGTTTGCTATCCAATGAAAGGAAAGGCATGGTGCACTGTACAAAAAGCTAAGCTGTTAACGTTCATAGTATTTTTATTCTGCTTGGTCAATACGTTACCGGAAGCTTTCGAATATGAAGTCAGTCTTGAACCGAATGTCGACGTCATTCACTCTAATACGGTAATAAAATCATACTTAATGAACAGGCACAATGATTCTAAAGTTAAAACTGGTGACAATTTGACAAAAACGGATCAGATTCATGATGTAAATCGGTTTAATTCTACTAGCAAATCTTATAAATGTGGCACATCAGATTTTGCAGAAAGTCAGAGCTATCAGTTTGGCTATTACTGGTGGTATATAGCCATATTTACATTCCTCCCTGTAATACTTCTTTCTGTGTTCAATATGCTGTTGATTAAATCTGTTTGGCATGCACACAAGCGACGGAAGTTTTTATTACAATCGCACGTGCTTGGTGAACATTCTAGCCAATCAGTAGAACAACAGAAAGTAACAACAATGTTGATATCCGTTGTGTTAATTTTCCTGCTGTGTCAATTTCCATGGGCCATTTTACTACTATATAAAGTGTATTTATCCGCTCTGAATATTCCACATGCAAAGGATCTTATTCTGATAGCAGGAAATGTGTGTAATCTGCTGGGCCAATTAAATGCTTCAATTAACTTCATTTTATACTCGTATTTTAGCAGCAGATTTAGGAGAACATTCAAAAATTTGGTATGCAGATTGCACACGAAGAGGAAACCAACGAATATTTTGATATCCGATTACATGACACGCAAGTCCGAGGTTTCTAAAGACAGCATAACCAATGCGTTAATGCCATATAGATACAGGAGAAGTACAGGAAGGGAGACAAATCCTATATGGAAGGCGCCACACGTGATGATTTCTTAATTTAATAGAGGATATACAAATAATATGGTGTTGTGATTTTAATACTTTGGCAGCCATTTATTAAATATATTAGAAAAAACAAGATATAATTTAATCTATATGTTCAATCATTGTTCAAATTAAAAAAAAATATATGAAGTACCATAATTGGTTAATTTGGAAAACAAATTGTAATAATGCCAATCTTAAGAAAAGTCAGAAATAGCTATTTTCTCCTTTATGATTTTATGGACAGATCTCCATAATATATCCGTATTAATAATATAGCTGAATTAAAAGGAACTGCAATAATACTGGTAATATACGGACAATAAACAAATTGATATAAATGAATATGTTTATTAGCAAATGTAGAAATTTACATGATATTAAACTTATTGAATTACTGAAACAGAATCCTGTTATTTTGTATGGTATTTTTGTATGCTTGCGAATAATTATGCAGTATTGCCACCTCTGCTTACAAGTATTGAACCACGAGGAAACAAATGTTTTCTGTCAATGATCCCCAGTTTCTAAAAAAATCGGTTACCCTTTCGAAGCACCTGAGGTCACCCCCGATTTTTAGTGGGGTTCGAGTTACTCGATCTATAGTTTTATGTATATGTTTTGTTGATCGTTATTTGTCCTTTTGTTCTTTTTCATTTGGTCATTGTGTTGTCTGTCCTTCGATTTACAGATTCTGATTACACCTTTGGTATCTTCATACTCTTCTTAAAGATGCTAAAAGTGGCAATCAAAACCCCTAAATCGAAGGACAGACAACACAATGCCCAAATGGAAAAAAAAACTAAAGTGAAAACAACGACCCATAAAACACTACACAGAAAATCAAAGGATTGAACAGCACGAATTCCGCACATACGTCGCGGGTGAACTCTGGCGCTCTGGCAGGTTGAGCAGCTTTTGTTCCACTTGTGGTACCCGTCGTGTTAATCATGTTAGAAATCCGGTGGTAAATCATGAAATGATAAATGGTGGAATTGTGATTACTAAAAATGGAACATATGTGTGCTAATTTGTGACACATATATCCATTATGGTTAATGATGTTAAGGTGTCGACTGTAAAACGTCCAAAGTGGTGACTTTAACTTAATTGAATATATGATGCTGCAATAAAGTTCAATAGGTCACAGGTCATGTGACTACCGATGTGTTAAAAATGAAACCTTAATTGAAAGCATACCATGGATAATTCAATGTAAAGAGGGGTAACGTTGTAGGTGATGCCCAATTTACACAACAAACATTAAATGCGTTGTTTCTTGATGTTGGGAAAAATTATTCTAGCCATCCTAAGGTGACAAACATATGTTTGTTATTTACAGAACAATGTAAGATGTCGATATTTCAATTAACATACTGCAATGCAATTCTTATTATTCCAGAATAAATGTATTTGTTTTTATCTTTTAACAGGAAAATTACATTGATATTTTCAGAATAATATTTTTATCTCAAGGAGAATATATGGCCTGAAGATACCAAAGGGAAAATCAGAAGCCGTAAATCGAAGAAAGACAAACAATGCAATGGCCAAAAACAAAACACTACAGAAAACTAAATATTGAGCAACACAATCCTTATCAAAACTGGGATGAAGGCAGGTGCTCCGGAAGGGTAACCAGTTCCTGCTCTACTGCTGAACATTAGTTTTGACATATATAATCTGAGCCGAGTTTGACCATCATGCTTATGCCGTATGTATTACTACTAATTTAGTTTGTTTTCACATAGTTTGCCCTTGAGTGTACCTGATGCTTTCCGGTTTGGAAAGATTATTATATTATTTCCAATCTGTTGAAATTGAGTGTGTGTATCTGATATTTTCTTCTGCGGAAAGACTATTAAACGTGTGTAATTACAGTCAAACCTGTATTAAGATGTCACCTTTGGGAAAAAGAAAAAGTGGTCTTATAAGACAGGTGACGTCTTAAAAGAGGTTCAATTCATATGACTTTTTCTCAGACATGACAACAACAATGTGACATTTTAATACAGATGACTGCTTAACAGAGATGACCACATAAGCAGGTTTGACTATATTTGGCGTTCCAATCTTTTGCCTTAAAAATATGCACGATGTGTACTAAATTATATATCTACATTTGATTACCTTTACTCTGAGAAATACTCGATCCGACTGAAAACTGTGTTAAAGATTAAATAAATGTTAGAGAAATCCGAATGGTCATCACTAATGGACAATCTAGATGCACAGGCAACATTTTGCAGAACACACAGAAGGAAGACAGACAAGAGAAAAATACAAGACAGAAGACGAAAAAGATAAACAACACGCAACCAATCGAAAAAGCAGGAGTGAACCTAGGAAAAATCTATAACTATGAAAACATAGAAATACAATTTGTTGCGCACGACGTGTTTCTGGAACAAGAACAACCTTCATCAGGTACGACAACAGCACAACTATTTGAAAGCCGAATAATTTTAAGTCTTTGGGAGCAAGAAAATCAAAAAGCCTCAACAGGATAACAGACATCATCTAAGATCACCCATGCCTGTCGCACGTGTAACATGATAACAGACATCATCTAAGATCACCCATGCCTGTCGCGCGTGTAACAGGATAACAGACATCATCTAAGATCACCCATGCCTGTCGCGCGTGTAACATGATAACAGACATCATCTAAGATCACCCATGCCTGTCGCGCGTGTAACATGATAGACAGAGCTGATATGAAAAATTGACCATTTTTAATCCTAATGAACATGAAATTATACGAGGGGTTCAAACATGTTAGACAGAGGGAAAGCTAACACATAGTTGGCCCTTTTCTCTCCTTGCTTGTTAAAGACAGAGGGAAAGCTGTCACATAGTTGACCCTTTTCTCTCCTTGCTTGTTAGAGACAGGGAAAGCTGACACATAGTTGACCCTTTTCTCTCCTTGCTTGTTAAAGACAGAAAGACAGCTGACACATAGTTGACCCATTTATCGCCTTGTTTGTTAGAGGCAGAGGGAAAGCTGACACATAGTTGACTCTTTTCTCTCCTTGTTTGTTAGAGACAGAGGGAAAGCTGACACGTAGTTGACCCTTTTCTCTCCTTGTTTGTTAGAGACAGAGGGAAAGCTGTCACATAGTTGACCCTTTTCTCTCCTTGCTTGTTAAAGACAGAAAGAAAGCTGACACATAGTTGACCCATTTATCGCCTTGTTTGTTAGAGGCAGAGGGAAAGCTGACACATAGTTGACCCTTTTCTCTTCTTGTTTGTTAGAGACAGAGGGAAAGCTGACACATAGTCGGCCCTTTTTCTCTCCTTGTTTGTTAGAGACAGAGGGAAAGCTGACACATAGTTGGCCCTTTTTCTGTCCTTGTTTGTTAGAGACAGAGGGAAAGCTGACACATAGTTGAACCTTTTCTGTCCTTGCTTGTTAGAGACAGAGGGAAAGCTGAAACATAGTTGACCCTTTTCTCTCCTTGCTTGTTAGAGACAGAGGGAAAGCTGACACATAGTCGACCCTTTTCTCTCCTTGTTTGTTAGAGATAGAGGGAAAGCTGACACATAGTTGACCCTTTTCTCTCCTTGCTTGTTAGAGACAGGGGGAAAGCTGACACATAGTTGGCCCTTTTCTCTCCTTGCTTGTTAGAGACAGGTGGAAAGCTGACACATAGTCGACCCTTTTCTCTTCTTGTTTGTTAGAGACAGGGGGAAAGCTGACACATAGTTGACCCTTTTCTCTTCTTGTTTGTTAGAGACAGAGGGAAAGCTGACATATAGTTGACCCTTTTCTCTCCTTGTTAGAGGCAGAGGGAAAGCTGACACATAGTTGACCCTTTTCTCTCCTTGTTTGTTAGAGACAG
>MJUT01047078.1:417717-439137 GCA_002080005.1 Gigantidas platifrons
GGGAAAGCTGACACATAGTTGACCCTTTTCTCTCCTTGTTTGTTAGAGACAGAGGGAAAGCTGACACATAGTTGATCCTTTTCTCTCCTTGTTTGTTAGAGACAGAGGGAAAGCTGACAAATAGTTGACCCTTTTCTCTCCTTGTTTGTTAGAGACAGAGAGAAAGCTGACACATAGTTGACCCTTTTCTCTGCTTGCTTGTTAGAGACAGGGGGAAAGCTGACACATAGTTGACCCTTTTCTCTCCTTGTTTGTTAGAGACAGAGGGAAAGCTGACACATAGTTGACCCTTTTCTCTGCTTGCTTGTTAGAGGCATTTATTTAAAGACAATTGCATATACCGCATGCACTAATTTTTGGCTGTTATTTTTATCGGCGGAAGACACCGGAGTACCAAAGATAACCACCAATCTTCCGGAAGTCAGGAGCAACTTTTTTCACTTAAAACTGCATCGAATACATCTCGGGACATATCAGGAAAAGAGGGGGTAGGATGCAACTACATATCTACATTGTAATTGATATAACTCGCGACACATAATAAAAGGGGCTAATTAATTGATTGATTTATTGTGTTTTAACGCCACATTTAGCAATATTTCAGCTTTATATCATGGCGACCAGTTTTAGTAGTGAAAGAAACAGGGGTACTCGGAGAGAACCACCGACCATGGGCAAGCAACTGGTAAGCTTTATCACTTGCGGTTGCAAGTCGAGTGCACCGTTTTTGTAATTGTATGAGTTGTTAGGAAACCACAGATACAGCTTCATCAGCATCATTTTTGGACCTATACCTCGAATTTGACGACAGTGGTCAACTCAGTACTAAAATTTATGATAAACGAGACGACTTCAATTTTAATATCATAAATTTTCCTAATATGTGCAGCAATATACCAGCTTCTCCTGCATATGGTGTTTACATCTCGCAATTGATTCGTTATGCAAGAGCCAGTAGCAATTGTTCTGATTTCTTGAAGCGTCATCTTTGTCTGAAAAAAAACAGGCTACTGGACCAGGGCTACAAAAAGATTCGCCTTATTCGATCTCTTAAAAAGTTTATATTCCGATATCAAGATCTTNTCGAAATATATTCTGTCTCTGCAGATACAATAGTAAAAGATACATTTTCATATAGTGAAAATGTATAAAGATAAGGATTTGGTATACGTGGTTTACAATGTCGAAATTTTTTTTGTGAATGTGTGACGTAAAAATGCTTTTGACATTTACAGTCGTAATTAAAATACTTCAAAGGACTCATAGTTGATGGGGATGGTTCACGAGATATATTAGATACTGAGTTTGGTACTGATTGACTGCTATTTTGCCTGTTTTTTTTCAGTATTGTTGTAAATGCTGTTTTAATGACAACGGGAACCTTTGAACCGTAATGGAAGTGAGAGGTTGGCGCCGTAAAATCTGATTCAATCCACCATTTCTTTAGAAATGCCTGTACCAAGTCAGGACCATTGCGGTTTTCCAGTTTCCCGGTTGTTGACTGATTTTGTCTGTTTATTGATTTATGAGTTTTTAATTTCCATTTGGAAGATTGCTCTGTGTTCGGTAATTTTGTTATTACCCTTATCCAACTCATTGACCCACCCGGGCCCTTTAGTTTAATTGAAGAACAACCCAAAAAAGAAGAAGATTGAAATGAAAATAACAACACTATCTTTCGTATCTGTTTAATACTCAGAAGTGAATTTACTCGGTAATGTTGCTCTGTCCTCTGACATTAGATACAGATTCCTAGGTTTCCTGGTTGTGTTGTTTGGTTACTGTCGAAAACCCAGGCAAGGATATTGTATAATTTTATATCTCTATCGTGGATATAACGTCTCTGTGCCATTTCATTGGCACATATGTGATGCGGACAACTGTGAATGATAATATATATTTGAAAGTTATTTTAGTACGATTTCGAGAAATAATAACACATCCATGAGATCATGTCTAGAAACTATAATTTACTTTTGGGTTATTTATTTTCAAGAAATATTTCAAAATTACAATTTGCCCAACAATATATTTGAAATTTTTATTTCTAATATTAATATATTGTATTGCAAGACGAATAGACCTATGGATGCATTTATTTAGGATATATCTTATATGACATGTGTATTAATCTGTCTGTTTTCATACAAAATTATTTCCGTGAACATTACATAACACCCCGATACGTTATTTCATTATGTATTTCGTTGTAAAAATTAGAGGTCTTCGTAGTGACGTTTATCTAGGATAACTCAAATAGTGCGATATTTAGAAATAAATTCATCGGTTCATTCGATGTCGACCCAACGGATTCCATTTATGAATAAGGGTAATAACACAATTACCGAGCACCGAGCAATCTTCCAAAGGGAAAGGCAAAACTCATAAATAAAAAAACAGACAAAATCAGTCAACAACCGGAAAACTGGGAAAACAGCAACATGCCCCTGACTTGGTACAGGCATTTCCAAAAAAATTATGGGTTGAATTAGAAATTACGGCGCCAAACCTCCCGCTTCCATTACGGTTAAAAGGTTCTGGTTGTCACTATAACAGCATGTATAACAATACTGGGACAAAATAGGTATAATAGTAGTCAACGCAGTACTTTATGAAAATTCATCGTTTATTATCGTCTCTGCAGAACGTTTTAACTAAACAGTCATTTTCTT
Source organism: Gigantidas platifrons (assembly GCA_002080005.1). NCBI lineage: Eukaryota > Metazoa > Mollusca > Bivalvia > Mytilida > Modiolidae > Gigantidas > Gigantidas platifrons. Next base: position 420,390 of record MJUT01047078.1, read on the forward strand.
ACACAGTTTGATATCAAATGAGATGTGGAATGACGTAATGTCTAAATCACGATTACTTAATCCTTATCTTTATAAATTTTCACTTAATGAAAATCCATCGTTTATTATCGTCTCTGCAGAGACAGAATATATTTCGACAAGATCGAATATAAACTTTTTTAAGAGATCGAATAAGGCGAATATTTTATAGGCCTGGTCCAGTGACCTGTTTCTCAGCTAAAGATGACATTTCAAGAAATCAGAATAATTGCTACTGGCCCTCGCATAACGAATCAATTGCTGCACATATTTGGAAAATTTATGATTTTAAAATTGAAGTCATCCCGTTTATGATAAAAATCCTCCAGTTTCCTCCACCAATAAAACTGACCGCCACGATACAACTGAAATATTGTTGAAAATGGCGTTAAACACCATAAAACAAACAAACAAATATAATCGAACACACCTTATTCTACCAGCACGGGTTATACATGGAAATCACTTAAGCTCTACATAGTGATGTTCAACTGTATACAGTCAAACCTGCCTTTCCTTGTCCTTCCCTAGAAAATTTCGTATGAATTGAACGTCTTTCAAAAGGTTTTATAGGTCCACTTTTTATTGGTGCCAATGGTGACCTCTTAATACAGGTTTGACTGTATATGATTAAAATGAGTCAGTTTAGGAACAAAAATACGTATTCCAAAATCTGTCACTTTGGTACATGACCGGTTCGTACGTATTTCATTAACTTTACAGCCTCAACTCGCATGAATGAAAAACCGTTTCTCAAGGATTGCTCCGAGAGATCTTCTAATATATTACCATCAATTAAATGCTTTCGAAAGACATCACAATATTTTGACAAATTAAGAGATTTTAAGATATCTTGTATATTTTCTACGGACTTGTCACTTACATATGACCCCGTTGAACCAAAGGACCAACTGTCTTTACTCTCCTTAGCAGAATTATGCCCACTTTCAGCAGAAGATACTTCACTTATGCTCATGTAGACACCACTACTGGCAGACGGTAATGTTGTACTCTCGTTTGCTTCAATCACACAGTAATGCTGGTCATTATCCGTAGAGTGACGTGTCTTGTGTGGACGAGGCGGAAACAAGCGTTTCTTGTCTGGCTTTGGATTTTGTGGCGGAATCCAGTTATTGTCCGGAATTGGAACTTGTTCATAATTGTTGTCTTCTAAAATTTCATCTTTCTCCTTTATAGACGGTCTGGGTGGACGTGGAGGTGGGGGTGAATCATCATCACTGCCATGTGAATAGTCACGTGGTAATAAATCAGGCGGAACAGCGTTTCCTGTACCAGTAGTCATGGCGCCTCGTTCAAACATAGTCAGGTCTGCAAGAAACGAAAATCCTTATATAAGAGCATGATAATCAAATATACTATCATGATTTTTCTTCTTCCTAAATTTATTACACAACCATGAAAAAAAGTGAATCTGTCCATTTTTATAACGTATTGTTTAGTATTTGATTAGCGAATACATAAAAGCTCACAAAAATTGCTCATTTGGCATCACTCACTCACTCACTCACTCACTCACTCACTCACTCACAAGTTATAGCTTTCTATCTGGACTCCTTATTATAACCTAGTTGTAGCTTTATACCTGGACACCTCATTACAATCTAGTTATAGCTTCCTACCTGGGCTCCTCATTATGATCTAGTTATAGGTTTCTACCTGACCTCCTCATTATGATTAGTTATAGCTTACTACCTGGTTCCTCATTATGACCTAGTTATAGCTTTCTACCTGGGATCCTCAAATAACCAAGTTATAGCTTCCTACCTGTGCTCCTCTAATGACCTAGTTATAGTATTCTACCTAGTTTCCTCATTATTACCTAGTTATAGTTTCCTAACGTAAACTCCTCATTATGACCTAGTTATAGCTTTCTACCTGGACTCCTTATTATAACCTAGTTGTAGCTTTATACCTGGGCTCCTCATTACAATCTAGTTATAGCTTCCTACCTGGACTCCTCATTATGACCTAGTTATAGGTTTCTACCTGACCTCCTCATTATGATTAGTTATAGCTTACTACCTGGTTCCTCATTATGACCTAGTTATAGCTTTCTACATGGGCTCCTCGTTATGACATAGTTATAGCTTTCTACCTGGCTCCTCATTATGACCTAGCTATATCTATATATCTGGACTCCTCATTATGACCTAGTAATATCTATCTACCTGGCTCCTCATTATGACCTATTTATGGTTTCCTGTCTAACCTCCCCATATGACCTACTTATGTTTTCCTACCTGGTCTCCTCATATGACCTAGTTGGAGTTTCTTACCTGGGCAACCGTCTTGTTCTTTAAACTTGACATTTTGTTCGACAAATATTTCCATCGACTTAATTTTTCTTTGAAAAGCTTCCTTTGATTTTTCTGTATATCCCGTTATAGCAGCTACATAAATATCCGGGGACAAAGCCAACAATGTAGAAACTGGACTGAGAACACCTGTTATTATATAGAATATACATCAATAGTTAATAATATATGATATGGATGTAAATGAAGATGACTGTCACGTTTTACACCTAGACACAAATTAATGTAAAAGAACAGCACATTTATTGCTGTTATACAATTCACAGTCGCTGTAGGCTTTTCTATAATGAGCATAACTCATACTTTAGAATGAGTGGGAAACAGTTCCTAGCCTGCAGTTGAACACTCTTTACATCTATCTATAAACACTGAATATGGGTATATAAAATTATGTCGTTTTGAAGTTTTGATGATGGGTGTGCATTTGGATTCTATTTATATCTTTTGCAAATTGAAATTGTAAGGAAATGAAAAGACAAATGTCACACTGTCGGGACATTTCCATAAATACAACAGAAAAATCGTAGAAATATGCCAAATCGATACTCTAAAACATAATTATAATACATGAAATTTCACTTTCCTGGCTTTTTACAGGCACTTCAATAAAAAGTGGCGGGATTACAATAGCCAAAATAACTAGAGGCTCACCTGATGTGAAAAGTGAGCGGACGACAGACAACGAACGACGGACGCCAAGTGATGGCAAAAGCTCACATTGCCTTTGGCAAGGTGAGCTAAAAAGGACAATTAACGATCTACAAAACATACACATAAAACTAAATAACGTATACAAAATTATTTTGCAATTTGACGAGAAATATCAAGCAATACTAGTATGATATAATTATGCCAATGCAAAAATCGTCAAAATTAATATATAAATTAAATTCGACAAACTACGGAAATGGAGAAGTGGGGTCCGTTGTTGAACTTGTTGAACTTGTGGTTAAACTAATCATATGGTTAGCCCTAATTACATGATTAATTCCTAATCACATGATTAGCTAATGCAATGATTAAATTCTGTTGCTGAACTTTTATTTAATCAATGCATTAACTAATCATATGATTATCTTTTAATCACTTGATTAGCAAGTGACTCCCAAAATGCATTTGGGCAATGCACCTTGACTTCCTGTCGTCTGCAGTTAAAATGGAGTTTAATCAGAATCAGAAAAAGTGCCCAGAGCAAGAAAAGCCAATTTCTCGATGTTGGAGGAGTCTGTCCTGCAGAGTGAAGTGGAGAAACACTGATGTGTTAAGAGATAAACATTCAAACTCTAACAAATCTGGAGAAGGCCAGAATATGGAAAGAGGTTACATCCAAAATTAATGCTTTGGGTGTTGCACCCAGAAATGTTAAAGAAATCAAGGACAAATGGAGGAACTTGACATCAAAGGCCAAGTCCACTTTCAGTGACTACAGGAGGGAAATCAATATGACAGGTGGAGGTCCTGCTCCGAAGAAACCAACTTCCTCCGTGGAGAAAATAGTTAATATGATGCAGGACACAGCAAGCGTCGCTGGCATCGAAGGGGGTCTTCAGACGACAGGCTTCAATGAACAAAAAGGTATATAAAAAATGCTTCGGATATTATTATGGAGATGCCAATTTATTCCTTTCAAAGCTGCAAGTGAAAAAAAACCCAAACAAATAATAAATAATGTGTATACTGTATTGATAAATCCGTCAGTATCTGTAGTATCTAAATTGATCGTCTGCTGTCTTTGTTTTTATTACACAGGGAATTTCCGAATGTTAAAAATACTTTCTAAATATATCCTCTGGTTAAGGTCACAGGTGGATATGTCATGTATACAATGTCATTTGACCTCGTTTATCATAATCTGGGATGGACATCCATCTATCTTTCCAGGCATTAGATGCTAGAATTGAAAGATTTCTTGTTTAACAGTTATATATTTTAAGCCCAAACACAACTTATTGCAGGACGATCGATTTCATAAAAAAAAACTTCTCAAACGTAACGTCTAGCGCCTGGCACCTCCGCTAGGTGTCGCCCCATGCATTGAATGAAAATTTTACAAAAGTTGACCCCGATGCAAGCATTATTTTTTCTTAGTAAATTCAAGGACGTTAATAAGATATACGTCCTTGGTAAATTCCACATAATTTTAACATAAATTACAAGTTATTTCTATATTTATTCATGTTTATTTCACAAAATTAAATTACATAATGCCACTTCCGGTTTGAGAATCTTCTTCGATTGTTTACACTACCAGCCGGGAAGCCATAGACCGAATCGATCAATCAATCCATTAGATGTCAATTTTGCCGCGCTAAGGGCAGATAACCTCGCTTCAATGCACAGGTGGCGCTTCATAACTACGTAAACAAAATCATCGGCGATAGGGTACCTCAGAAAACCCTGTTGGGAAACGATGAAATAACCGTAATTCGTGTTTTTTTTATATTTATCACAAGTTTATTATTGCAGACAAATGATTGATCGTTTTTGACAGCTTTTCCGTGTAGAAAAACGGTGAAAATCGGTATTTTCCCAGTGACCTCTTTCAAGCATCTCATCGCCAAAAAATATGGCGGTGAAAAAAACCTCTCTACATTTAACTGACACAATCGTATCCCCCCTAGCCAATCACATCAAAGATGGTAAAAATAAACTCTATAATTAGTAAGGAATCCCATAAAAAACATCAAATCCCAGCATTCTTAGCGACAAACTATATTTTGACCTCCGAAGGCAGTCACCATTTCAGTGTATTTTCAAAGGAAAAAATGTCGAGATTTCTGTTTGTTTCAGGCTTTTATCTGCAAGCATGACACTTGTAGATTGTTCTCATGTATTTTAATATTTCATTCGTTTCAATTCCAGTATTTTAGATGTGAAGGTTGACTTAAATATTGGAAAAACTCCAAGATATAAACATAATTTAAACCACACATCCATGTGAGATTTCCAACGTGACCCCTTATTTTATCCATTTTGTAGTCTCTATTTGAAAATTTACGCTTTATAATGCTGCCTTGAAATATTGTATTAAATGTTTCACAATTAAATAATTAAATTACCACAGGATTGTTTTCATATGCTGTCTAGATGTTAATAAAATGATATTTTAGTATCCCCTCACCTATGACTATGAAGTTGTAAAGTAGTACAACCTCTTATCTGTGTATCAGTCCATGCCCAAAATGTCTACTGTTTTTTCCCCCCAAAATGTCTACTGCAGAATATTAGGTTTTTTCCAAAATGTCTAAACAGATTTTAATCTTATTATATATGAATAGAATAGAATATGTTTATTTGTCAATTAAAGATGCCCATGACAGGCAGTATAATTACATTGTACATGAAAATTACAATATTTACATTAATTGGTATGATCATGATTGATTGGATTTAACATACAAGACATTTAATACTATTACATGTAAATATATAATTTTGTAATCAATAATTTTGACAAGTATAGTGTAATAGATTAAGAGACAGTGTATCATCCACAGTTGTATATCTACCACAGATACAGTATATAATTATTATTATTAATACTGTATAACATAAAATATGACTATTATTAATTTTGAATTATATCATATCTAGATGAATGTAACTTTAGTATCATATCTGAAAGTTGATTTATGATGAAATTGTCTTCATTGGATATTAACCATATAATAAGTAATATCTAAATGTTTAAAGTTATAATTATTATTATTTATAAGATCAATAAATGGTGTTCTCACATTTTGAAGTGCTTCACATTTTAATAAGTGAATTTCATCTTCAACTTCCTTTAAACATAATTTACAAATTCTTTCTTTTGCCTGAATCCCTCTGTGTCTTCCTCTTTCTATTTCTAAATTATGATTACTTATTCTTAATTTTGAGAGTAAAATTCTTTGTTCATCATTTTTTTCTAGATAAATAGGGTGCTAGACATATGTTATTCTTAAATAATCTATATGTTCTTAATTTATTTCCAAAATCCTTATTAATTTTATCATCATGTAAAGATAGGAACCACAGTCTATTATAATTAGATTTAAGTTTAGTGTACAAGAAATGTTTTAAATTTTTTTTTGAGTTCATAACAAATCTTAAGTCAAGTTTTAAATATTTTAATAAGGACAGGACAGTACTACCAACTTTTCTTATTCTGATTTTTTTGTATAACATTTCCATATAAAATTAGATGTTTATACGATAAATTCTGAATTAAATATTACATGTAAAGCTATATGAATAAGAAATATTTGTAATAAAACTGAAGTAACCAAGTGATGGTTTATTTTCATTGTACTATTATACTGCCTATTTGGTGTATTTTCATCATTGCACAGCTATATCATGGTACTTAATACAGCAACTCATGAAATATTTTGAGTAACATAAGAAAATTACCTGTAGACATTTTGGGAATAACTTTTAATCAAGGAGTAGACATTTTGGGAAAAAAATGTCTAATTAGCTCAAATTTACCTGTAGACTTTGTGGGATGACCCCATGTGTATCCATCCACAGGGACTCGGATTACTATTTCTGACAAACATGCGCTCTCGGGCAAAAGGAAAAAGAAAAGCCATATGACGGAATATAAGTTCCACCATAATATAAGATCCAAAAGTAGATATATTATGGAATATTATGTCCACTGGAACTTGTATTGTAATATTTGTTCCTAAAGGAATGTTTATCATGATACAACCTAATAGAAAAGTATCATTGGAACTTTTGTTATGAGGAGCAAATAAACGTTTACAATCGAAGGGATTATTAATAAACAATAGCCGAGGACAAAATACAAACCAAACCAACAACAACTAACCGATATAACACAAAAAATCACTCGGGTGGTCCAGAAGAGTAAGCAATTCCTCCCTATTGCAATGCACCTATGTGTGTCCATCATCAAGTATGGTAGGATATCCGATGAAGGGCAAAGGATCTTAAACAGCCTCAGATCATTTGTCATCTGGGTGCTGTCAACCAGCTCATGATGTCTGCTGTAGAATTTGTTCTAATTTTAATAAGAGTGCCTGGAAGCCCCATGGGATATCATGATAACCACTGAAAAAAACCCAAAGTAACTTTGCAAATGTCTGAACAGATTTTTTTAATTTGCAAAGAAGAATTATGATTCCAAATTTATCTAATCTTATCAAAAAAATGCCTTTGAGGTCCCTTACAATGCAAGCTGCTGTGTCAAAAGAAATAACTGAAATTAAATGGATCTGCAATGTTATGGGATTTTTCTTCATATTTGGAAAGAAGATTGAAGAAAACATGGGATTCAATATTTAACCTAACTTGGATATATCAGTCACAAGATTCTGTGAACAGAAATAGGTGAAATCAGAGATATAATAACTGAAATTTTGTAATTTGGAGCTGAAATGATATATGGTGGGTTTTTTTAATAGTATGTTATTTGACATTTTCACTCAAGTTTGTTAATTTTTACTTTATCACAAACTTTTTCTTGCCCAGTCTGAGCAAATTCTTTCCAACTTATCCATTTTGTACTTTCCCACCAGGCATGAATAAAAGTTTTTTTTTTAAACAAAATTTATTAATATGATTTTGACAACAACTCTAATTTTCATTCAAGTTTTTTTAAACAACAACACTATGGAAGCAATTTTGTTTTTAAATTTTTTGTTTTAAAAATGTTTTTTAAAACCAAATTTATTAATATGATTTTGACAACAAAGCTAATCTTCACTCAAGTTTGTTAATTTATACTTTCTCTCCAACTTATTCATTTTATACTTTCCCAACTTGCTTTTCCACCAGGCATGAATAAAAAATTTTTTTAAACAAAATTTATTGATATGATTTTGACAAAAACACTGTGGAAGCAATTTTCACTTAATTCTGACCTTATCCACAAACTTTCTTTACACAATCTGTGTACATTCTGTCCATATTTTTCTAAAAGATATTTATTTATATCTCGGCCTTGAAAAATATATGTTCGAGTTCTTAAAACTACAGTAATGTTAGTCAACTGAAAAGGAAAATCCCGAGAGTATCCGAAAAAGCCATTAATTTACGCCGCCTCGTAGCAATTTTCATCTCGGCAGGTGCTGATTATAACTGACACAATCGTATCCCCGATGATAAACCTTGCAACTTTTTGGATATATGTCACCCACGATAGTCAATTGTGTATTAAAAGTAAGAAATTTACCGGCATATTCAATAATAAATTAAACAAAAGATGTTTTCTGTTGTCAAACAGGGACGAGAAATCTTGAAGGTCCATTTTATGAGAGTCATTATTTGGTTGAAAGTGAGAATACCGATGCAAAATTTAAACATTTACGTTCCCGAATGTTCGTAGAAATGATCCTTTTAACAAAATATTACAAATAACCATAATCGAAGCTATAAAGTAACAAATTTCTGAGGCCGCCCTCAGACGTCCATCGCGTCAATATTTACGTCGAAAATCACGTGACAAAAAACCTCAAGTGAACTCTCCTGTGTCACTGGCTTCCCGGCTGACTACCAACTGGGAGCTACCTTGCCAGTTAAGATAAGATAAGATAAGTTTTATCGTCATGCTAATTAGTATTACTTCATCAACAATGTATAATATGAATATACAGGTATAACAAAACAAAAAGACAAATATTTAATGGCTGACAAAAAATAACAGACACATGGAAAACTGAAGATTGAGCAACACACCGGACCGACCGACATGAACTCAGATGGTGCGTATGAGTCTGCAGTTCGAACTTCACTAATACCATTTCATGGGAGAAGGAGCTGTTGGCAATTGCCCTCCCCCACTTTACAAAGCTGAGGATGACAAAACTACATGTAATTTGCCCCCCCTCTTTTTGGCATTAAATTTAAGAAAAAGTTTTTTTTTAGTATATTATTATGAAAGCATATATTGTCCAGATAGCCAAGGGTATGCTTTGAAACCATAGTGACAGTTTTGAAAATTTACCAGACAAATAAGGAATACATTTTTTGCAGATTTTTCATAATGATGTAAACCGAATAAATAGGGCTTATCGCCGTGATGGCACAGGCTTGAGAATTTACCTGTGTGGTTGGCAAGAAATCAAAAATTTCGATTGTCTTTCAATGAAGGCTCAACGTTAAATTGTCATTATTATTTTGTTATTTACGATAATTTAATAATTCTTTCAGAAATGAAAATTATATAGCAATAATTAATTCACATCGAAGGTTTGATAAAAATATTCAGAATAAAAAGATTGGAAATTCAATCTTGTTTTATTTAATTTTAAAGCATAAAAATGCATTATTTCATATTAGAATTATGAATTTATCATATAAAAATTAAAAAATGTAAACTGACATAAAAAAATGATTTTTTTTAAGTCTCTAAAACAATTAAAAGAACCAAAATTGGTTTGGATATAAAAAAGTTATAAAAGTTAAAAAAAAATTGTTACTTTCCTGTCAATTACTTTATTGTTTTACTGCCAACCAATTATTTGTTTAATGACATGCAAATTAGAGAATATGACATCACTAATGAGATTGGCGAACATTCCTATTGAGCATCCCTTTAAATTATTATAATTATTGAGGTAATTACACATAATAACAGATCATATGAAAAATAACAGTTCATATGAAAATTTGCTTGAAAAATCTAAACAACCCTCTTTCAAGATTAGAAGATTAAAAACCATTGCTGTTGAAACATTTAAAATAATACATAAAAACAGTCCAATTTATCTTCATGACTTAATCAATATTAAACTTCAAAATTATAATTTTAGATCACAGACACAGGAAACAGCAGTTTTACCATGAGTCAGAACTACCAGGTATGGCCTGAAATCCTTTGTTATAATGCTGCACAAATGTGGAATGAGCTGCCTAATCACTGTAGAGGGGAAACATCTTTGGGGCAGTTTAAAAATTTAATACAAACATGGGATCCAATGAACAGCTCATGCCGGTGCACTGCAGTGCATGCATATAGTGCTTCGTAGCTTATGCTTTTTATATTTTTTTTGCATTTTTAGTATAACTATGATGCATTATTTTTATTAAATTGTTGTGTTTGTGCGTGATTGTAGGGTGAATGTATGTATTTTGAAAGAGCTTGTGTTGTAATATGTTTAATTGATATCGACTTTAAATAAATCTTTGAATATGTGTATTTAAATTTCAAAGATAAAAATAATATCGAAAATTGTGAAAAAAATGTATTGTTCTTGTTCATGTATTTTTTTCATAAAAAAAACATATTTAAAGCCCCATATTTTTTTTTCTACTTGAAGGGGACTGGTGATTATGATCTGTCTGATCTTGAGAGGTTATGGTGTCACACCCAAAATGTTAGTGGTGATATGCACTGATTGCATATGATCACGACCATGACGGCCCAATTTGGAAATTTTACCATATGTCCCCCATACACATATTTATTTTTATCTGATTCAGACTGACTATTACAGCAAAATTTGGATCCTCTCTAATACTTTTACTTTAAATTTCTTCATACCCCCCTCCCCAAATGGCTGCTCCTTTATAAATAAAATACCTGAATAAGTTTATTTCTTAGGGCTCATTAAAGGTTCATATGAGATTAAGACTCCATTAGCAACCGTCATGTGAGCATTGTTCGATTATCATTGGATCGATAAATTAATGTAAATGAGCCCTATAACCATTTAACTGTCTGTACGGATTCTGACTAGCAGTTTGGTATCCTCAAATGGAATGGTTAGTGTGCTCACCTCGAGTGCGGTAGATTGTGGGTTCCAGCCCCGGTCGGGTCAAACCAAAGAATATAATATTGTTATTTGTTGCTTTTCAGGTATGCATTGCAGCATTAAGGCGTAAAACCAAAGATTGATTGGCTCTCAATCAGAAAAATGTGTCTCATTGTGACAACATGTCTAATAGCGGACTGAGCTAGCACTATAAAATACAGCTAAACGTGTTGGTTTAGTACAAAGCTGACATCACCATCACCCCATGGCATGTAGCTTGTTCTCACCGTCATATAGCTGCTCACTTTGCGTTAAACAATGATCAATATCTCCCAATCGTTTCACTGTGTATATCATTGTTTGGATTGCTACTATTTACGGCAACTTACGGACGGTATTCATATGTCAAGGCATGTTTACAAATAAACGTTAGAGAATACCGAAGGTGCAATCAAAAATGGACAATCCAGAAAAACTGGCAACATAGGGTACACAAGAGGAAGAAAAACAAAACAAAAACACAACACAATATGTGTTTGACATCACTATATGCAAACAAACACAAATAACGTAACAACTGGAATGGGCTCTCATGTGAACAACGGGAGGTAAAGCCGAACCGTACATTGTTTTTATGCGGAATTCGCAATACCACTGAGGTGTTCAAAATAAACGTTTTGTACAAGGCAAAATACGTTTATTAATATTACAAAAATGTAAATATAATATTTAGTAGTATTAAAAAAATAATGTTGATAATGAGTGATTTGCGCCACATTCAACAATATCCCATTTATATATTTGTCATTTGCTTGGAAATATACCGATCTGGCGCAAGTGACACCTTTATTAACACATTTCTCCTCTACAATTTGACTAACTCTGTTTTTGGTGTTTAACGCCACTTTCAGCAATATTTCAGCTATATCATGGCGAACAGTTTTAGTGGTGGAAAAAGCCGGAGTATCCATAGCAAACCACCGACCATGGGCAAGTAATTGGTAAATTTTATCACTTGAGGCTGCGAGTCGAGTGCACCCTTTTTTGTAATTTACAAAGCCGGAAATGAACCCACGCCATATTGGTGATAGGCTTGTATGAGTTGTTAGGTTATCCAACGACCTAACTCATTGAGCCATCAGGGCCCTTCCTCTACGAAATAACTGCATTATTGTTTAAAATGACGCTATATACACATAGAAAATAATATTAATTCTAAGAGTAACATATGTGAAAGTCAATGAAAGACGTTAGAAATCCAGCTCATGGTTTGGAAGAAGCACAAAAATGTGGCAGTGTTAAATTCGATTGTCGGACGAACACAGAATGCCACCCTTCCAATAAAAATCCAAAAAGGGGGAGTGGTGACTGTTTTTCATACAAAAAAGTAAATCTTACTTTCCTCCATGCAATTTCCTTGCATATAATCTTCAATATAAGTCTTGATTATCAAGATATTGACTCCGTTGATACTCCTCAGTGTTGAGTTTAACTGAATGTTATAACTAGCATATCTCACTTGTACTGGTAACTCGTTTTCCAATAGTATATCTTCCATTGATTGTGCATCACCGACTATGTATAAATAAACAATTTTTATATCAGTTCCAAATTAAGGTATAAACAACAATAATTTACACAAGTATTCCAGTAGTAGAGCAGGAACTGCTGGCCCTTCCGGAGCACCCGTGTGCACACACGTTTCTTTTGTGGTGTTTTCGTGTTGCTCAATCTTTAATTTTCTGTGTAGTGTTTTTGTAGATCATCTGCTTGTCCTTTTTCTTTCGACCATTGTATTGCTTGTATGTCCTTTTTCTATTTGCGGCTTCTGATTACCTCTTTGGTATATTCAAACTTTCTTTTATTTGATGCTACACCCTCCTATGAAATAAATGTAATTTTGATATCAAATAATTAATGGTTAAGTATTTCAATATAGGTCAATGTTTCGCAACAATGGGTATTAAAAGGTTACACACGATTTCCAGATTAGCCGATATTCGATTGCATCGACTGTTCTTTTTCTATTTCTTCTGATTGATACCCACGAGAATAAATGAAACCACAGTAATTAATTTAGTATCACTGCATATACATGAATAATAGAAAAATTATATACCTGTCTTTGAGTCTTTAACGACAGAAAACTTATATTTTCCATCTACTGGTATACTTAGAAACTCGTCTCTTAAACGATTGGCATCACCTGATAACCTTCCAAGTGCTCTTAGCTGTTGACATGGACGGTGTAGTCGGATTACCTGGTAGATAAATGGTAAATAAAGGATAAACAAGGGCAACGCAAAGCGTGGCGTATCCCCTCGCCTAAAAAGTTGACCTTCTGACTTTGACCTATGACCTTGAAAATCAATAGGGTTCCAGATTCTCTTAAGGACTAAGTATGTACCAAGTGTGGTCAAAATCCATTGAAGGATGTTGATTCTAGAGTGTTCACAAGGATATTACGCTGTAAAACTTTTGACCCGGTGACCTTGACCTTTGACCTTGAAAATCAATAGGGTTCCATATTCTTTTGAGGACTAAGTATGTACCAAGTGTGGTCAAAATCCATTGAAGGATGTTGATTCTAGAGTGTTCACAAAGATGTTACAGGGTACAAATTAGACCCTGTGACCTTGACCTATGACCATGAAAATCAATAGGGTCCAGACTCTCCTAAGGACTAAGTATGTACCAAGTTTGGTCAAAATCCATTGAAGGATGCTGATTCTATAGTGTTCAGAAGGATGTTATGTGGTAAAAATTTGACCCGGTGACCTTGCCCTTTGACCTTGAAAATCAATAAGATTCCAGATTCTCTTAAGGACTAAGTATGTACCAAGTTTGGTCAAAATCCAATGAAGGATGTTGATTCTAGAGTGTTCACAAGGATGTTCCGCTGTAAAACATTTGACCCGGTGACCTTGACCTTTGACATCCGACCTTGAAAATCAATAGGGTTCCAGATTCTTTTGAGGACTAAGTATGTACCAAGTGTGGTCAAAATCCATTGAAGGATGTTGATTTTAGAGTGTTCGCAAGGATGTTACGCTGTAAACATTTTGACCCGGTGACCTTGACCTTTCACCTTGAAAAGCAATAAGGTTCCAGATTCTCTTAAGGACTAAGATGTGCCAAGTTTGGTCAAAATCCACTGAAGGATGTTGATTCTAGAGTATTCACAAGGATGTTACGCTGTAAAAATGTTGACCCGGTGACCTTGACCTTTGACCTCCGACCTTGAAAATCAATAGGATTCCAGATTCTTTTGAGGACTAAGTATGTACCAAGTGTGGTCAAAATCCATTGAAGGATGTTGATTTTAGAGTGTTCACAAAGATGTTACAGGGTAAAAATTAGATCCTGTGACCTTGACCTATGACCTTAAAATCAATAAAGTGCAGACGCACCTAAAGACTAAGTATGTACCAAGTTTGGTCAAAATCCATTGAAGGATACTGATTCTAGTGTTCAGAAGGATGTTATGTGGTAAAAATTTGACCCGGTGACCTTGACCTTTGACCTTGAAAATCAATAAGGTTCCAGATTCTCTTAAGGACTAAGTATGTACCAAGTTTGGTCAAAATCCATCGAAGGATATTGATTCTAGAGTGTTCACAAGGATGTTACACGGTAAAAATCTGACCCGATGACCTTGACCTATGATCTTGAAAATCAATAGGGTTCCAGATTCTCTTAAGGACTAAGTATATACCAAGTTTGGTCGAAGTACATTGAAGGATGTTGATTTTATAGTGTTCACAAGGATGTTACGGAAGGACGGACGGTAGCGTTACTATATCCCATCGCAACTTCGTTGGCGAGGGGATAACAAGCACACGATTACCTGGTAGATAAATGATAAACTAGTAATTACATTAGACACATCAAAAGAAGAGTTTGAGGATACCAAAGTGATAATCAGAATCCGAACAGAAATTTACAATGCAGAAATTCATTACTGTCTCGGGAATATGTGACTTAAACCGAATGTGGCTAGCCTTCTTAGGCCCTTTGGGTTTCTTGGTCCCAAAGACTTTATTTGGTTTCAAATATTTTGGCTTTGATGAAGGTTATTCCAGAAACCCTTTCTGCAAACCAAATTTAATATCTTTATTTTACTTTATCATGCAATTGGATTATTTTCTGTCATAATAAATGGATTGAAATAAACTGTTGCTTTATTATGACAGTGTCATAATAACACTTTTCACATTAGCCTAATAAAGCTATTAAACCACACCCCTATCATAATTAACACTTTACACATTAGCCTAATAAAGCTATTAAACCACACCCCTATCATAATTAACACTACACATTAGCCTAATAAAGCTATTAAACCACACCCCTATCATAATTAACACTTTACACATTAGCCTAATAAAGCTATTAAGCCACACTCCTATCATAATTAACACTTTACACATTAGCCTAATCAAGCTATTAAACCACACCCCTATCATAATTAACACTTTACACATTAGCCTAATAAAGCTATTAAGCCACACCCCTATCATAATTAACACTTTACACATTAGCATAATAAAGCTATTAAACCACACCCCTATCATAATTAACACTTTACGCATTAGCCTAATAAAGCTATTAAGCCACACCCCTATCATAATTAACACTTTACACATTAGCCTAATAAAGCTATTAAGCCACGCTGCTTATTGGAACAACTATTGAGGTATCAATGGAATTTCCGTTATCTTTTTCTTTATTAAGTTAAATAACATTTTGTTTTTGCAAATTTTATTGCAGGATAAATACAATATCGGTGTATTCAGGGTAAATATATAATTTTTGTGGCTCGGCACGAAACGGTTGGAAAAACTCGCTAAAAGCTCTTCTTTCTCCCGTTTCTAAGCCTCGCCACATAAATTCTACATTTCCCTTGAATACACCAATATTGTATATTTCTGAAACACGAGGCTCTGAATTCATAGCTGGGAATATTTCGTAAAATGATGTCATGATGTGATATTTTTTTCTGAAGCGGGTATTTGTCCCACTACTGTTTTTTTCTGTTTCTATTGTCATCGTACACAAATTATGTTCTTTGTGTCTAACAGTGCTCACACTATTGAATTGATTATTTTGCTTGTATATTGTTCACGTACAGTCAAACCTGGCCATTCGGCTATCTATATCAACCAGTGACCTGTATGAAAAGGTCACCCTTTTCTTGTTTTATCATAGAAAATTTCATGTAAATTGAACTTTTTTAAGAGGTCACCTGTCATATAAGTCCACTTTTATGTTGTCCCAAAGGTGACGGTTTAATACAGGTTTGGCTGTACGTCAATAAATACACAATTCTGATTGGACAATTTTAGAGTATGAGGACATCGAGCGCACTATATTAGATATATAGGTTATCACTGACATTGGCATAGTTCTCCATTATTAAGTACCTGGTCGTTTGAGAAGTCATCATACATTGTTTCTCCATAGTAACCTCCTGTTACAATAACTAACATAGGTAGTTGATCTTTAAATTCTTTGTGGAACTGTGGCAAACTACGTTGGTTCTTTTCGTCATATTCATAATCGGTTGGCAGAGACATCTTTTCTGTAAAAATATAAGGTAATAAGCGAATATGCACATATTCATAGTTTCTCTACGTCAAAGAAAGGGGGCGTGGTGGTCGTGATCGCATGGTAGTTGGATATATAACTATCTATGCAATCGGTGTCTATCACCACTACAGTTGCGAATTCGAATCCCGCCCATGGCGAAATTAAAATTATTAAAATTTGGGGTGGGGGGATGGGGTGGAGATTTTTCATGTCCACAAACTAAATAATCTGATCTTTGTTTGGTGTGAAAAAAAATTCTGATTCGGGGAGGGAGGAGATATCTCCTTCCCCTAACATCAAAATGACCTGACCATGACATCTAATTCACTATCGAGTTCAATTATCAGTCTGCTTTCCATTGGATTGCATGTATATCATGGAAACCTCACTCTCAGTCACATCAAAGATGTGTTTTCACAAAGAAGAGTTTTATTTTGCCTCACCCAATTGTAGAAAGTTTGTATGCATAAAGCAAACGCTATTATATTATAGGCGAGATTGTATCATAGTTGAATTAACATCTAGCTGTGCAATCAGCGTCTTTTATCACTATTTTTTTATTTATTTATTTATTAAATTATTTTTTATTTAATTATTCATCTTTTTTTTTAATTAATTAATTTATTATTTATTTATTTATTTAATTTATTTATTTATATATTTTTACCTGTGCAATCAATGCCTATCACAACTATAGTTGTGAGTTCGAATCCCGTTCATGGCGAGGTGTACTCGATACAACATTGTGTGATAAAGTTTGTCAGTGACCTGGCCGCTGGTTTTCTCTGACCACTCCGGTTTCCTCCACCAATAAAACTGACAGCCACGACATAACTAAAATATTGTTGAAAGTGGAGTTAACTTGAATACCATATCCCTAAACCCCTACCTACAGCTTCTGATTACCCCTTTATTATCTTCACACTGTTTTTGACTTGTGCTGGACTTGATAACCATAAAACATGAAATAAAATAAAATAAAATACGACACTGTCGGAACAATTCCAAAATCTAATAAAGAATTGTAGTAACAGAAGCACAATCTATACCATTAACACAAATACATGACGTCTTACTTTTCTGGCTCGGTGCAGACACTTCCATGAAAAGTGGCGGGGCTACGCTAGTTTCATAACCCAAACCTTCCCTAATAAAAACGTTCATTCTACAAATCCGTTATAATTTTGTTGCATAGAACTGCTAAAATAATGATTGAAAATGTAATGATGATATGTAAAGTGAAGCAAATGTCTTCTTTTGGACTTCGCTCTCATAATAAACTGAAAATGAACAAATACTACACTGTTGGAACAGTTCTAAAATTCAGTAAAAAAAATCGAAATATGGAAAAAAAAGATAGAAAAAGAGGCAAAATCGTTATACCCCTAGCATACAAATAAATACATGACCTCTTATCTTCCTGGCTTGGTAGAGGCACTTCTAGAACAAGCGGTTGGGCTAAAAACTTAGGAATAACTGACTTTACAATTCTGTATTGAGCATACATAGTTTGATAATTATAGTGTCTAGATATACAAACTGCTTATTTAAAATGCTATGTAACGACATTGATAGTGCATTGGTTTAAATAGTTTGCATTGAACTTCCTGATCGTGACACATGATAATACGAGAAATATTTTTGTTCATTATTTGACAAATCTATAATCTAAACAATTTATTTAATAAGTATGGTGTCTAGAATATGAATACCTCACAATAATTTGCATTGTTTAATGCTTGACGCGGAATAGCTGAAATAATATATATGTGCGTTGATAAGTATACTTAAAGTGATAATATATGGTTTGATGTTGTATATCATAGTGGGCTATATAATCGAAATAAAGAAAAACAAATATCACCCTGTCGAAATAGTTCCAACATTTAACAGCTTTCCCATCTTTTGGTATTGCGCGTACCTGATAGAGAAGAGTTTGAAGATACCAAAGGGAGGTAATCAGAAACCGTATATCGAAGGTGGACAGACAAAACTGTGGCCAAAAGAAAAGTACAAAAGGACAAAAGGACAAACCACGATCTACAAAACATACATATAAAACTAAAGATCGAGTAACACGAACCCAACTAAAAACCAGGG
>MJUT01047078.1:452541-481785 GCA_002080005.1 Gigantidas platifrons
TTTTTTGTGTTCAATGAGTTAAGTTGGATTTGATTGCTCGGTGGAATTAGTGTTTTGTGACTAAACAAATGTCATGTGCCCCATTTTTTGTGTTCAATGAGTTAAGTTGGATTTGATTGCTCGGTGGAATTAAGTGTTTTGTGGATGGAAATTGAAAATTAAAACCTTTAGTAAGATACACATAATTTGTACTTACAAGAATACATCATGTCTCATAATTTGTACTTACAAGAATACATCATGTCTCATAATTTGTACTTACAAGAATACATCATGTCCCATAATTTGTACTTACAAGAATACATCATGTCTCATAATTTCTATATTTGAATATTAAAATAACAAGTGTTTGTCTTACCTGTGTAATGAATGTCAAATACAATTAATTGTCTATACAAATTCCTTGATTGAAAACTAGTACGGTTAATGTGTATTATATATTTAAACAGTCTTTTCTTAACTTGTGCATAGGTATCCTAAAGAGATCAAGTTAAATTTAAACCCGGAAGTTTCAGCACAAAGATAGTACACAGTAATGTGGTGTCCTTTAAACTGGGAACCTTATAAAAGTATATGTAAAGAAATTTAAACGCGAATGAAAATGGATGCGAACATGGGGCATGATCAGCTAGGAAGATTAACGAAAGACAATTTGTGCTTGAACGAAATTTTTATACAAATGTTAGTCAAATTTTAATTCTTGAAATATTATAATTGATGAATTGTTGTCTTACAGTATTACAGCTATTGTCACGCGACGAGTTCACGCTGACATGGACAGTAGCGCCTGAGTTCACTTGTCACACGACGAGTTCACGCTGACATGGACAGTAGCGCCTGAGTTCACTTGTCACACGACGAGTTCACGCATGCCTGGAGCGTAGCGCCTGAGTTCATGTCCAGTTTTTATTGTGACTCGTGTTACTCTATTGTTTTCTGAGTAGCTGTGTTAAACACTATAAAGATAAATTCTCTTTAAAGTCGAATGATCAAGATTTGTGCTGCAATCAGTACATTTACTGACTATGAAAAGGTATACGTATAAATCTTGCTTTCTAGTCTACTATACATCTAAAATTTCTTAGTATCCAATGTCTCCTCGTACCCTATTAGTATTCGTTTTTCGTCCTGTTTCTAAATCTCGTACAAAGAAATTTTACATTTGCCGACAATGTACGTAAGTTGTTTATGTATTGTTTTTTCTTCTTGTTTTTATGCAGATTAATTGATAAACGTCAAGAGAGCAGCTGTTCAAATGTATTCTTGATACAAAACAAATTTACAAACAACAAACCAGAATGTAGGTTAAACAATAGCACAGAAATATACTATGTGTGGAAATTGTGATTTATTGTGAAATAGGTAACGAAGGATTTCAATAGTTTTGCAAAACTTAATATCTCAAATAATGGGAATTGTGTTTGAAGCTGTTCAGAACGTTAGTAGACAAAATAATATTCTGATTTAGACGTCCGGTATTCTATTCCTTTTATTGCATAAACGTTAGAGAATACCGAACTGGCAATAAAAAATGGACAATCTAGAGAAATTGGCAACATAGGATATAAAAAACGAAGACAAACAAAACAAAAACACAACACAATGTGTGTTGGACACCACTATACGTAAACAAACACGAATATCGTAAATAAGACACGACCACGCCCACAAACAACTGACGGTAAAGACGAACCGAATAGTTTAATGGTCTTTGGTTTGACCCGAAGGACAAACGACGATCTTTAAAGCACTACACAGAAAACTAAATATTGAACAACACGAAAGGTGAACTCTCGTTACTGACGCTACAAAGACTCATATAAACACAGTAATGACTTAGATGACAATGCAAAAATAGATTAAACTCCGTATCATAAAAATGTTTAACAGTTATTTGATTAAAATATTCATGTAAAACTACGATATAGGACGACAACATGTGGACGAAAACGAAACAAACAAACAAACAACTACAAATTAAAATACAAAAGGAAAAAAAATAAGTTAAATAAAACGGAAATGCAAGCGATTATAAGATTATACAGAACAGAAGTGTGTTGACAAAACGGACAGGAGTAGGCATGATAAGGTCAAACATTGACCTGAACAATGGGAAAAATACAAAATGAAGCCTTTTATTATTTCTTGATTGTATAAGACCTTTATCCCTTCTAACATTTTGGCAATCATTTTCCATATTTGCATGTACGATGACATTTTATCATGCTTTATTGCACTCGCTGATGGAAACCTGGTCTTGGATTTGGACAAATGTTACTGGGTCAAATTACAGCTTTTAATTTAAATTTAAAATGAAAGAACTTTTGCGATGTAGTGTTACGTAAAAGAAAATCGCATTGTTTACATTTTCAAAGAATTTAGTGCAAATGGACCAAAATCAAAAATGCAACTCCCGTTCTAGTAAATTGCACTTAAGGCATCTAGACGGCGACGGTAATATCATATACGCGCTGTAAATGGAAATAAAATACACTGTAAATCACTGTTTTATGTCAGTAATACAAAAACATTACATTCATAAACTTCCTTCGTATTTTATAGCCAAAGCAAAAAAGCATATTTTCTGATAAGTGAGGTGTGCTTTAGAAATTCCATGACAAAAGTTTTTTTGTTATACTAGTGTTAATGACATATTTATTATTATTTATCCCATTATTACACATGTCTTCACATAAGACAGTTATTCTTCACGACTGTTTGAAATGTGCCCTCGCCCTCAAAAATACAGATAGCTAGACTACCACGATGATCAAAATCTACTTCCCAAACCGCTTAGGGTGGGACGTCGTAGTCGTATGGTAGTTGGATTTACAACTACCTATGCAATCAGTGCTTATCACCACTAATGTTTTGAGTTCGAATCTCGTTCAGGCGGGGGCGTCGTGGTCGTGATCGTATGGTAGTTGGATTTACAACTACATATGCAATCAGTGCCTATTACCACTAACGTTTTGAGTTCAAACCCCGTTCATGGCGGGGTGTACTCGCTAAAACATTATGTAATGTAGTTTGTCAGTAACTTGCGACAGGTCTGTGGTTTTTTTTGGGTACTCCGGTTTCCTCCACCAATAAAACTGTTCGCCAAGATATAATTGAAATATTGTTGAAAGTGGCGTTAAACACTATAACCATAACCTAAACTGCATGAAAATCTTGTTTCACAATTGTTGTTATACGGTAAGAAATTACTAAAAGTACCACCTTGGTAATAAGCCCGGGGCATTTGAAGGGTCATCCTTGGGTGGTGTTAAAATATACTGTTACTTACTTTTGAATTATTTTGAGGTATTTTTATATTTAACTTTAAGTTCTACACATATTGCATATACAATGCAGATATTATCCTATAAAAATTTTACCTTTAGCTTTTAACTTTTAAGATGCGATGCATTGTTCCAATGAATCATTGTTATAAACTACAAATACACAGCATATCCCTGTATGTATATCTAAACAGATCAACTTCATATTTCATTTTGTTTTTGATACTAACAGATGGAGAAGTATACAGTATCCATATTATAAGTTACAAAGTTTGCTCGTGACCTAAGTATTTTTAGGGTGTCAGTAAATTTTTCATATGAAAATTTAATGACAGCACACATATCGTATTACGATTTGATTTGATTTGATTTTTTTGTGTGTTTAACGCCACTTTCAGCAATATTATATAGAAATAAATCGGCTAGAAGAGGGGCCCAATTCGTACCCATTGGTATACCGCCGACCTGCTGAAACAGGGCCCCTCGAAAAGAGACAAATATGTTATCGACGAGGAACTCCAGCATACTGATCACTTGTTTCTTGGAGTAGCATGTTTTACCTTTTTGAATTTTGCTTGAAAAATATGTGGAATTGTAGCCTAATACAAAAAATGTTGAGCTATCGTTTCTATGACTGAAACCTTTGTGAATGGTTTCTTTTAAGGTGGGTTTTAAATTTGTCATGCGGTAGGGTGGTATACAGAGTTGACAAATGAAAAGTTTTGATGGGGGATACCTGAGAGAAAGATTTTAATTTAAGGTTATCCAAAAGATCTTTAGAGTTTTTCAAAATCCACATGTGATGTATGCCACTACTTGAGTAAACAGTTTCACAATATTTATGTTGTCCCTCTTTTACTGCAGACAGAATCTTTGTCAGGTGAATAGACAATTCTTTCGTCGAACAAGTTGATGACCCCGCTATGTACCTTTCTTTGTATGGTGTCTTATGGAGTTAAGGTATCCAATACAAATAGGGTAAATCAGAGGTAATGTTTAAAGAGGTCATGAAGGATCTGTGGCTAGCTAGGATTCCATCTTTGTCGAACGAAGTTGGTTTGTATGTGGTATTACCAGAGGTGTTGTTGTTTATGCCTAATTCCTTGATTAGGCATTCGTAGTAATATGAATTACATACAGACACGATGTTGTTGGAAGCCTTGTCCACAGGAACGATTACATATTTGTCATAAAGAGAGAAACTACACTTAACAGCTTCTTAGTCTTTAAATACATACTTAGGTCGACTATTAACACAATGTTTGAGTTTGCGAATCCGACCTTGTACTAGATACCTGATTGTTCTAACCCAGTCTGACAAGGACTCTAACTCAGGATCTTGGTCTACTTCTCTCTTTATCCACCTTCTGGAATAATCTTCAACAGCATCCATAATTCTCTTGAAATTATGTTTCCAATTGATGTGTTGAGGTTCTCTGAATTTAGAACCACAATAAATCACCTTTTGGAGACTCTGATGTGGAATGATATTCAGATCACCAGTGATTACATTCCAGATGGATTGTATTGAGAGTGAGAGCAGTCACAAGTCAGAGGGTTCTTGAGGTACTCTTCTATGTTAATATCTTGCAATGCTTCTTTGTAGTTGAAATTTAGATATGTATTTCGTTGTAAAAATTAGAACCATTCGTCGTGATGTTTATCATGGATAACTCAAATACTGCGATATTTCGAAGTAAATTCATCGGTTCATTCGATGTTGACACAATGGGGTCCATTTATGAAAAATTAATACATGACACGAGTTGTCGATATCAGTGCCAAAATATAGTTTAACTTGTACCATTAAACAACGATTATATTCTGTTTAAAACACCAATGCATTTGTGTACATTTGTTTTACGTTGATACATTTTTGTCTCCTTCAACTTTATTTTTCTAGTTCACTGTGGTCTCATGCTGCCTGTATGTTAAAGCCATCTCTGTTTATTTGGTTGTAAAAAGAGTATGATTATGGTAGCTGCTACAATAGACTAACTTTCTGGTCCCAATCCAACTCTTCATGCTTTTTCAGTGGTGTCAAAAGTCGTTGACACGTTCCCTATTTTCTATGCAGTTTTTATACATTATTGAAATTGTTCTCGTCTTCTGCTTGTTGGACGTTAAGCAAAAATCAATCAATCAATAAATCAAACTTAGCTAATGTACGTACGATGCCATTGAATCTCCATGATCTGCATTAAACCATGCACAGGCCCCTTGTGCGAAATATTCCATGTTATTAGACATAGTATATGCCCTCAAATTCCAAGTATGATTACTCTTAGCGGCATTATATGCGTTTTTAATCTGTAAGACAAAGAAATATATCACGAATAGACAAAGGATCATTGGAAATTAGAGGCGTGGTGGTTAATTTTTTTATCAATCAATGCAATCTGTGTCTTCTCCACTGAAACTGTGAGTTCAATTCTCGCCAGTGTCAAGGTGTGTTCGATATATCTTTATGTAATTCATTTGTTTAGTTACTTTAATACAGTTTCATGGTTTACACCATCAAGAAAAGTCTGAAAATACCATGTATTTGTGTTAGGGCTATAGCTGTTAGCGGTCATGCATTTGTGTGTTAGGGCTATAACTGTTAGTGGTCATGTATTTGTGTGTTAGGGCTATAACTGTTAGAGGTCATGTATTTGTGTGTTAGGGCTACAACTGTTAGAGGTCATGTATTTGTGTGTTAGGGCTATAACTGTTAGTGGTCATGCCTTTGTGTGTTAGGGCTATAACTGTTAGTGGTCATGTATTTGTGTGTTAGGACTATAACTGTTAGAGGTCATGTATTTGTGTGTTAGGGCTATAACTGTTAGAGGTCATGTATTTGTGTGTTAGGGCTATAACTATTAGTGGTCATGTATTTGTGTGTTAGGGCTATAACTGTTAGAGGTCATGTATTTGTGTGTTAGGGCTATAACTGTTAGTGGTCATGTATTTGTGTGTTAGGACTATAACTGTTAGTGGTCATGTATTTGTGTGTTAGGGCTATAACTTTTAGTGGTCATGTATTTGTGTTAGGGCTATAACTGTTAGCGGTCATGTATTTGTGTGTTAGGGCTATAACTGTGAGGGGTCATATATTTGTGTTAGGGTTATAACTGTTAGCGGTCATGTATTTGTGTTAGGGCTATAACTGTTAGCGGTCATGTATTTGTGTGTTAGGGCTATAACTGTTAGAGGTCATGTATTTGTGTGTTAGGGCTATAACTGTTAGAGGTCATGTATTTGTGTGTTAGGGCTATTACTGTGAGGGGTCATATATTTGTGTTAGGGCTATAACTGTTAGCGGTCATGTATTTGTGTTAGGGCTATAACTGTTAGCGGTCATGTATTTGTGTGTTAGAGCTATAACTGTTAGCGGTCATGTATTTGTGTGTTAGGGCTATAACTGTTAGAGGTAATGTATTTGTGTTAGGGCTATAACTGTTAGCGGTCATGTATTTGTGTTAGGGCTATAACTGTTAGCGGTCATGTATTTGTGTTAGGGCTATAACTGTGAGGGGTCATGTGTTTTTGTTAGGGCTATAACTGTTAGCGGTCATGTATTTGTGTTAGGGCTATAACTGTTAGCGGTCATGTATTTGTGTTAGGGCTATAACTGTTAGAGGTCATGTATTTGTGTGTTAGGGCTATAACTGTTAGAGGTCATGTATTTGTGTGTTAGGGCTATAACTGTGAGGGGTCATGCATTTGTGTTAGGGCTATAACTGTTAGCGGTCATGTATTTGTGTGTTAGGGCTATAACTGTTAGAGGTCATGCATTTGTGTGTTTGGGATATAACTGTTAGTGGTCATGTATTTGTGTGTTAGGGCTATAACTGTTAGAGGTCATGTATTTGTGTTAGGGCTATAACTGTTAGAGGTCATGTATTTGTGTGTTAGGGCTATAACTGTTAGCGGTCATGTATTTGTGTGTTAGGGCTATGACTGTTAGAGGTCATGTATTTGTGTGTTAGGGCTATAACTTTTAGCGGTCATGTATTTGTGTGTTAGGGCTATAACTGTTAGAGGTCATGTATTTGTGTTTTAGGGCTATAATTGTTAGCGGTCATGTATTTGTGTGTTAGGGCTATAACTGTTAGCGGTCATGTATTTGTGTGTTAGGGCTTTAACTGTTAGTGGTCATGTATTTGTGTGTTAGGGCTATAACTGTTAGCAATGGACAGACAACAAATATGACTAAAAATATTCTCATACTTTGTATATATTTCAACCTTGGAAAAATTCAGAAGATGTTGCAATATTAAACTTGTGAGTAAGTTAATTCTATTAAAATTTATATGAAATGAGGCCCTTTTGTCTATTTTGAAGGGAAATAACTGATATAAGACGTCTGTTTTTTTAATTCAAAGTAGAAGATATGCAAATGGTCTATTCATAACGATTTAACATGTATTTACTTATATTTGGGAATGGACTGGAAAAATGAAATACCTCTACATTCTGGTCTATTTGCCAACCGCGCATAGCGAGGATAAACTGCCATTGTTTCCGATTTGGTAAATACTCCAACATCTGCACGTGCAGGTACAGTATGACAATATAATGACGGCATGTGCGCTATCATTCTGCTGATAAGTGTTGCTGTCTAGAAAATAATCAAATAATTAAATATGTCAGTTCACTCTCTTTACACAGGCAGAAATCTTACATTTGTTTCTCATGGATGCTGGTCGTGAATCGTATGAATTGGGATGTAGGATTGCACGTATATATCTGGCCCATTAATGACATATTCGCAAAAGGAGAAGAATATATACTTTGTACGTCAGAGACAACCGTAGAGGGACAATACAGAGAAACTGGCAACATTGGGTACACAAGACACAGGACGAATATAACCAACAACAAACATTTGAAGCATGTCTGCAATTTGAAAATATGAAGAGGATAATTTAACGTTTGACTCCCCCCTGGTTGAGCAATTTATTATTCGATATTAATTTATGCGAATACTATGATAAAACACTGTTGAGACACTGTAATTTCTTTTGCTGACAAAAACACGAAAAGAATAATTTTGTTTTGTGCAATGTTTTGTAGATCGTTTGTTCCTTTGTCCTTTTCCGCTTGGCCATTGTGTTTTCTGTCCGTCGTTCATTTATGGATTCCGATTGCTCATTTGCCATCATCAAACTCTTAACGTTTGACTCCCTCACTGGTTGAGCAATTTACCATTCGAAATTAGTTCATGTGAATGCTATGATAATACCAAGAATATGCCATACACAGTAGAAAACGCATAAGAGTTGCGATACAGGGGAGAAAACGTATGAATTAAGATACGGGAGAGTAAACATATGAATTAGGATACAGGACGAAAACGTATGAATTATAATACAGGGTAGAAAACGTATGAATCAGGATACGGGAGGAAACGTATGAATTAGGATACAGGGGAGACAACGTATGAATTAGGATACTGAGGAGTAAACGTATGAATTAGAATACGGGGGAGAAAACGTATGAATTAGAATACGGGGGAGAAAACGTATGAATTAGGATACCGGGGAGAAAACGTATGAATTAGGATACCGGGGAGAAAACGTATAAATTAGGATTCAGTGTTGAATGCATAAGAATTGAAAGGTAGTGCACAAAGTGTATGAATTTGAAAGCAAGGCAGAAAGTGTAGGAATTGAGATGCTGGGCCTGAAGGAGAGACAGCGCATGGATACCAGGGAGAAAGCGTGTGAATTCCGATGTATGAGAGACATCACATGGATACCAGGGAGAAAGTTTATGCATGGGGATGTAGGAGAGATAGCATATGGATACAAGGGAGAAAGCGTATGAATGAGGACAGCGGAGGAAGCGTGTTAATTATGATACAGGGGACACAACATGATACAAAAAGTGGCCCACTTTTTATTTTTTTTATTTTTTAATACTATACCTTCTGATGAGCAGTTTCGGAAACAGCGTATGTTGCTGCAACATTAATACTGTCAGATGTATGGCTAGAATGAATAGATCCATTTTCACAGGAAACGTACAAATGTTTGAACGATGTCCTCTTTGTAGTTAAAGGAACAAAATATTTTGTACCAGACGATGTTAATCTAGTGAACTCTTCAGTACTGAATAGATCAAGTTCGCCTGCTTCTCGGAGGTTGTACTTGTTATAAAGCAGCATAAAGCACGAGCCCAACTATTAATAGGCCATGAACTCCTCCACCTTCCGTAGCACCATAGTTCACCGCATTTTCCTGTGGGGTTTGTTTTGGTTGTTGGAT
Source organism: Gigantidas platifrons (assembly GCA_002080005.1). Lineage (NCBI taxonomy): Eukaryota > Metazoa > Mollusca > Bivalvia > Mytilida > Modiolidae > Gigantidas > Gigantidas platifrons. The sequence goes on from MJUT01047078.1 coordinate 462,077, forward strand.
GGTTTCGTGTGCAGTGTCAAGAAGATCATTCATTGTTTGTTCTTTTGTTCTTTCCCCCCTTATTGTATTGACTGTCCTTCCCCTTAAAGGGCCCGGGTGGCTCAATGAGTTAAGTAGTTGGATTACCAATACAGCGTGGGTTCGCGCCCAGCTTTTAAAATTACAAAAAAGGTGCACTCGACTCACAGCCGCAAGTGATAAAGTTTACCAGGTGCTTGCCCATGGTCGGTGGTTCTCTCCAGGTACTCCGGCTTCTTCCGCCATTAAAGCTGGTCGCCATGATATAGTTGAAATATTGCTGAGAGTGGTGTTAAGCAGAATAAAAATCCAATCAAATCAAGTCCTTCCCCTTGAGGGTTCTACTTACAAAAATGGTATATTAAAATGTAATACCCCCCACTTTGGAATCTGGAAGCGAATTCCGATGGCTGTACGGAAATAAATGTCAAATATACAACTCGCCCTAAGGACGGACGTAATTGCTTGTTTCAAGAATCCTAGGCTTGAGAATCCCATCTCCTGAGAAAACATCCAATAGTCGTTAGTGAACCATAGCAAGACATTTACCCACTATATGCATGTCGTCCTATATTCTATGTCACATCCGTATATGTACAACGAGGACGTCGTGTTCGTGATCGTATCGTAGTTCGTTTTACAACTACCAAAGCAATCAGTGCCACACCACTAATGTTGTGAAATCGAATTCGGTCATAGAGAAGTGTTCTCGATACAACATTATGTGATAAAGTGTGTCAGTGTCTTGCAACAGGTCGGTGGTTTTCTCAGGATACACCGGTTTCCTCCACCAATAAAACTGATCGCCACGATATAACTCGAAGAGTGTTGAAAGTAGCGTTAAGCACCATAACCATACTCACATGTACAATGTAGGAATATCTGTTTACATGGATAATAGTTTATCAACTTTTCATTGTTTGTATGAGAGTTCATTGGGCTCTTGGTCTTTATCGTCATTTTAAGCACTATCCCAGCCATAAAATGACGACCGGGCATTGGGGAAGGACCTCTAGAATAAATGTAACGAACGACCGACAACATATCCGGCTCTAGTTACCTCTAACATTTATAGCTTGAGTTGGGAAACGGGATTCTCGTCAGTAGTGTTAGAATTGTCGTCATGACCACAAAAAATAAACACAAAAAACAAAACCAATAAAAAGAGAAGAAAAAAGAAAAATGATTCTTGTTATAAGTAAACGACGTTAACCCCTCGGCCACTGAGAGTCCGTGAAAAATGATTATAGAAGATATTCGGATAGTTTGACATCCAACATGCTAATAACATGGTATGGCTGAAATATTGCTGAAAAGAGCGTTACAACACTAAAAATCAACCAATCAACTAAGATTAAGTTGAATCTCTTCTTCTCGCGTTCTATTTAAAAGTGGATATCTCGAAATACAATCAGAACAATTCGAAATAGAGGTAAGGTTAATTTTGTCCCTAATAATTCGAAGGATGCATATTCATTCGAGCTGGAACCAGTGAAGTTCCAGAAACATGTATGTTTTTCTTCAGATAATTATGTTCTATCTACATTTGTAGATTAGCTTTCAAACATTTATAGTTATTTTCGACATTAAAACTTACGATAACAATTGCATTAAAGCACCTTCATCATTGGTTGGTGGTGGGGTGCTCAGAACACCTGCAATAGAAATGATTTAGCCGTTTTTAATAGTTGCGTTCACTCCCAGTTTTAGTGGGCTCGTGTAGCTCGATCTTTAGTTTTCTGTGTAATGTTTTGTAGATCGTTGTTTGTCCATTTGTCCTTTTCCTTTTGTTCATGTTGTTGTCTGTCCTCCGATTTATGGATTCTGATTACTCTTGTTGAATATGTTGATGTTGTAATGCAATTTTCACCAGCCGTAACATTGTCAATAATATACCAATACATGTTAAATCCATAAAATATTATTGTAAATAGCGATCATGTATGAAGAGTTTGAAGATACGAAAGGGATAATGAGAAGCTGTAACTCTAAGATCGACAACAGAACTATTTAGGAAAAATACCAATTTAATAGTCTTTGATTTGACCCGACCGGGGTTCGACTCCACGATCTACTACACTCGATGCGAGGACGCTAACCAATACGCCACAGATGCGGTTATAAATGAGTATAATATTTTGAATAGTAAAATAGTGGAATTTTTTAAAGATTATTTTTTATTGACAATCAAAAGATAGCTATTCTAGTTTATTTAAAGAATCTGCGATAAGATTACTAATAAAACTATGTAAATGTTGCTAAAATATACTACCAGTAAAATATTACAGACGGGTGCTGGAAAAAAGAGCAATTGATATTTAGACTTTCAATATAGCATTTATTACCTACTAATTGTGTTTAATAATAACTTAACATCAATAGGCAATTAACATGTATCTATATCATTACAGCTTGCTGTACGTGTAACATTCTTAATTAAACACCTATATCCTCCGATATTAAAGAGAACACGTAACTTCAAGTATTGTAATACACTATTTGAAAAAAAAAATAATAATAAAAAACACAAACACAAAATTAAAATAATAAGCAAAAAAACATTTAAAAAATAAACCGAACCATGGCAAAAAAAATCAAAAGAAAATTAAAATTAAAACCCAAAATTAAAATAATAAGCAAAACAAATTCAAGAGAAACAAAAGAAAATTAATTAAAGGAACATAAATCATAAAGAACACAATTCAAAATTAGAAGAAAAAAAAATAAAGGGAAAAAAATTCGGTTGAAATTTAAACATAATGTCCATGTTCAATAGATCTATATCATTACATCTTACTGTACCTGCCAAAAAAACAAGAAACAAGAGAATATGCATTGTATGTCCCGATATCTTGAACAGACTGAAAACTGTCTGTAAAATTACCCTTTTATTAACAAGTGTTTGCAGTTGAACCCAGTTTGAGGCTAAGTATGTCAAATTATATGTAGGTTAGATTAGAATGAACACAGGGTTATAATAGTTGCACGTGGCATATACATGTATCTACAGATTTATTGGTACAGTTTTTGCGTTAGGAATGTGGCTCGCATTTGTTGTATCAGTGCGTTTGATGATTCAGATGACTTCGCTAATAGATGTTGATAATAAGTAATAATATAATGTACTCCACGGATACACTAGAGACCCAGTAATCTCTGACAATCATATTATCTCTATACTTGCGATTGCACTTAATACTACAGACAACCTGATTTCGTCAAACAATGCGTGGCTTAACAGGATTCTATTCTTTCAAGAGAAAATAACTTTCATCGCATTGTCATCTACTGTCCACCTCCTTTTTGTCTGTGCACAAAGGAATACTTCTTTCGTGCTTCAGTTCTCTTCCTATTATACCCCGTTTGTGTCAATGTCTCTACGTTGAGATAGCTACCGGAACATCCATCTTCGTTAAACTTGTTTGTCATGTCATTCATAGAATGTCTACTATTATGATAATGGTGTGGTTTGTCAGACAATGGTCGATCTCTTGTTTTGCACCAATCTCTAACAGAGTTATTGTTCCTTACAATGTGATTGGTTTTATACGTTACCCGTGATAGCAAACATACCGAACAATGTCTATTACTGTAGGAAAAATAGTTCGAAGATACCAAAGGGTGAAATACATAGTAACTTTACCAATAAAAACAATATCGTTAATTTTGAAGGTCTCAACATACACGTTGATTAGCATCACCACTTGTCCGTTCAGACTCGCCGTGATATTAGCAATAATGTCTGTCTCGTCCTTAAGAATTGTTGTTTTCCTATATTTATTATCACGAATGAATGTAACATGGCATAGCAAAATAAAATTTGTGTAATCATATAACATAATTACCAAAAAATACGACAACAATCCAAACGGGAAAAAAAGCACCAAGTATTCTACAAATATTTCACAGTTTTAGCACTTTCATAAGCCTCGATTCATTCATTTATCTGTTCTACATCCATAGAGTGTTGCATACCTATCCGCTAACTGGACAAATATATGTGAAGCATACATAATCATGAAATTTACCAACAAAGTGCAGGTAGACTTTTGCGGTAGATAAGGTCTTTCGGTAGCAATTTGACAGATCCTTACACGGGAAAATTTCCGAAAACGTGATTGATTGTTGTGACTATTTTTATTAGCTATGATAATGCCTTACATCTAATTCTCGATCACTACATTTAGGACAGCAGTGATAGTGGTCGCTCCAGTCGTTAGGAGGTGAGCGTACTTGCTGAGTGTTGTTTCAGAAACATTTAGGACAGAAGTGATTGTGGGCGCTCCAGTCGTTAGGAGGTGAGCGTGCTTGCTGAGTTGTTTCAGAAACATTTAGGACAGAAGTGATTGTGGTCGCTCCAGTCGTTAGGATGTGAGCTTTACTTCTAATTCTCCATCACTACATTTAGGACAGAAGTGATAGTTGTCATTCCCGTCGTTATGAGGTGAGCGTTCTTGCTGAGTGATGTTTGAGAAACATTTAGGACAGAAGTGATTGTGTTCGCTACAGTCGTTAGGAGGTGAGCATTACTTCTAATTATCGATCACTACATTTAGGACAGAAGTGATAGTTGTCATTCCGGTCGTTAGGAGGTGAGCGTGCTTGCTGAGTATTGTTTCAGAAACATTTAGGACAGAAGTGATTGTTTGTCTCTCCAGTCGTTAGGTGGTGAGCGTGCTTGCTGAGTGTTGTTTCAGAAACATTTAGGACAGAAGTGATAGTGGTGGCTCCAGTCGTTAGGTGGTGAGCGTGCTTGCTGAGTGTTGTTTCAGAAACATTTAGGACAGAAGTGATTGTGGTCTCTCCAGTCGTTAGGTGGTGAGCGTGCTTGCTGAGTGTTGTTTCAGAAACATTTAGGACAGAAATGATAGTGGTGGCTCCAGTCGTTAGGTGGTGAGCGTGCTTGCTGAGTGTTGTTTCAGAAACATTTAGGACAGAAGTGAGTGTGGTGTCTCCAGTCGTTAGGAGGTGAGCGTGCTTGCTGAGTGTTGTTTCAGAAACACTCCGTGCACACTAAATTAGTTATCTACGTCTTCATGGTAAAACAGATCTGATCATTTACATATTTATTGGGTTATATAACTAATAATACTTTAAATCTAAATTTACACTATATTGAATGGATTCTCCTTTATCGGTAATTTTTATATTTTTCATTGATCTCGAAACATTTTCCGTTGATCTCATGACATTTTTCTTTGCTCGCACATCGTAAGAAAAGTTTGAAGATATCAAAGGGGTAACCAATAGCCTTATATCGAAGGACCGACAGCGCAATGGTCAAATGAAAAAGAACAAATGGGGAAGAAACGATCTACAAAACATCACGCAGAAAACTAAAGATCAAACAACACAAACACCACTAAAATCGGAGTGAACGTGTGTGCTCCGGAAGCGTAAGCTGGTACTGCTCCCCATGTGGCAACCGTCATGTCCTTGTCACAAACTGAATCAGATGCTGAAATTGTCGATCAATGTGACGTCAAATGCATAGTGAATTTACCAAAAAACACAATATTGTCAATTTTGAAGGTCTTAACATACACGTTCGTTAACATCCCCGGTTGTCCGATTGGACTCGCTGTGATATTAGCGAAAATGTCTGTCTCGTCCTTCAGAATTGTATTTTTTCTATATTCATTGTCACGACTGAATGAAATATGGCATATCAAAATAAGATTTTGTTTGTTAGAAGTTTCTCTGGGTTCCGTGCAATACTTATTATCAACGAACATGGTTGAATCATCAAACGTACTGTTACCAATAATACGACCATAATTTACATAGAAAAAAGCACCAACTAATCTACAGATATAAGACAGGTTTAGCACTTGCTTAACCCTAGATTTATTTTTATCTGCCATACTTCCATCGAATTTGGTATACCTATCCGCTAACAGGGCACAACTGTAATCAATAAAAGAATAAGTTCACAGACAGCTTTTAGTTCAAGACATCGGGACATACAATGTATAACCTTTTATTACTAGGTTTTTGACAGGTACAGTAAAACTGTAATGGTACAGATATAATGTTTAAATGGTAACCGAATTTGCTCTGGGGGTTTATTTGTTTATGTTTTTTTTTCATCTATTTTTTTTTAGTTCTACGTTTGAAATATATTCGTTGTGTTTTATTTTCCTTTAATTAATTTTCTTTTTTTTTCTTTTATCTTTTTTTTTTTTCCTTTTTTTTATTTGTTTCTTATTATTTCGCGATTTGATCTGTTTTATTAAATGATTTTTTGTTTATTATTTTATTTTTGGGTTTTCGTTTTTTATTATTTTCTTTTCTTTCAAATAGTGTATTACAATACTTGATGTTATGTGTTCTCTTGAGTATCGCATATAGGTTTTTAATTAAGAATGTTACAGATTTAATGCAAATATAATTATTGCTATGTTCTAATTCGGTACCTCAATCTAACATAAAATATTTATTATCTAAATTCAAAAACCTGTTATCTTTCTCTGGAGGCGTAATAAAATAAGACTATTTTATAGGAACAGCTCGCCAAGAGGTGCAGCAAATTCGAGCAAAACAGAGAAAGGCGTACAAAATGACCGTACAATAATTATAAAATTACTAAATTCCTAGATTTTTTGTTACAAGCAATCTTTGAGTAATGTTTTCCTTTACGTAGCCATTTTTGGCTTTGTCTGTTTTCCAACGACCGTGTTTCTTAAAGAGTCGGTCTTCAATTTGCGCGGAAGCAGCTGCTGTAGCACCACCTGAACGAAGGCTATGTAGACCAAAATGTTTCGTGTCCAAACCAAGATCTTTCAATACTTTTAGCAGGATCTCTCTAGCGGTAGTGTATGATAAAGGGCCTTTGCGAAGTTTGTATGTATTTGTTGATTTACAAAATGAAAGTGGACGGAACATGTGTTCAGAGCTATCAAATGGAATATTTGCTAACATTATATATTTCCTTAACATTTCAACTGAACAGGTGATATTACCAGTCTTAGAGATGACAACCTCTCTACATTCTCGGTAAATGTCTGTCTTGCTAACCTCTAAAGGCAGTTTAACATGATCACTACAAAATATTATATTATTCATTTTCAGATTCGTTATCTCAGAGTAACGTAAAAACCCGGCAAATCCTAAAACACACATACAGGCTAATCTTAAATCCTTCAGATTAGAATTGTCATTACCATAAAGAACGCATATTTTCTTCAACATAGCAGGTGTAATAGGTTCTTTCTTTTGAACAAAATGACCTTTCACTCTGTGTGCTCCTTCTTTCACAGATATAACCAGATCTGATTTACAAGGATTCTCTAATCCTGCTAATCTGTGTGCCCAGCTAATAGCATAAACAGATTCATTTAAAGTGCTGGTTGATTTTCCTAAATTTGCTAAATGGATTAAATACAATGAAACATAAAACTCTGTGGTGGGTAAAGTTTTTGTCATGTTATGAGAAAAACACCACTTACAAAAGGCATTAAAGCTGTATTGATAATTTCGTCTGGTACTGTCAGCTCGAGAAAATAAACAGAACAAAGGTAACTGGCTGCGTAGATCTTGAAGATTCGTGTCCAATGGTCGATGATTGATATCCGGCCACCTACCACATTTAAAGATAGCTGAAAAATGTATATAAAAGAAGCATACGTCAAAATCATGTCTTATTCAAAAAGACTAATTAAAGAACATCAATTGCATATAAAATAAGGTAAAAACTTGAAATATGGCCATGTCGCTACAATATCAACCAATTATTATTATTGATATTAGGTCCGTGCTACTGTAAACCATGTCTCTACAATATCGTACATATATTAGGACCATGTCGTCTATAAAACATAAAGTCACGTATGTAACGTAACTCACATATTTACAAATGTATACCGTTATGAATATTGTATATTCATTAGTATAATTAATCTAAACGTTGTCCCTACAATTTCGTACAGATATTAGGACCATGTCGTCTCTAAAACATAAAGTCACGTATGTAACATAACAGGTTACATTCAAAAGGTTTCAAAATACCCGCATATTTACAAATATATATCAATGTGAATATTGTGTATTCAACTATAAAATAAACTAACCCTTGTCTCTACAATATCTAATATAGATATTAGGACCGTGTTTATACTTGAAAGTACCCAATGGCGTGTCAATTGTGTTATCTAATGCATATTACATATCGGTAGCATCCAATCGTACTACTAAAACAGGTGAAACAAATCTATCCGAGCCAATAATTGAGTTAGAGTTAACTCCCTTCACGTATATTTCCGAACTATTACAAAATTCTAATACATCCTTCACGTAAGGTCGATAAGTCATATCTTTACTAAGGTTCCATGGCCAAAAAGGCGAAGATACCCATCTAGGAACTATAAGAGTCCCTAAGGCTCTTGAATGCAGAACATGTTTAATAACTCTAACAACTGTAGAAATGGGGGGGGGGGGCACTAACCAATTATTATCACCATTCCAATTTTGCGTAAATGCGTCTACCTTCAGATTATGGATTCCAGAAAAGCGAGTTAAACCTAAGCAGCTTTTTGTTTTCAGAGGATGCAAATCTGTCAACAGAATGTGGACCCCACATTGAATCAATTAAATGGAAAAAATCATCTGAAACTTTCCAATCCTCGTGATCAATCATTTTGCTCACATATTCAGGTCTAGTATTCTCGGTACGGGGGACCCATACAATATCTAGCGAAATATAAAATTGTGTACACGTCGAAAAAATAGAAAGTGCAAATTTTTGTAATTGTTCCTTAGTACTACCAGCTTTAACGATCTGTACACAGTTATTATTATCTGTATACCATTTAACGCATTTCCCTTTAAAGACGTGTTTAAAAGACAATAGGGCTTGTTCGATGGCTTTTAACTCCCGCCATGTACTACTTTGTACTTTTTCTGAATCTTTCCACATCTTATGAACAGTTTTTGTGTCAACCTCTACTGTATATGCACCAGCCGCTATGCTACTAGCATCTGAAAATAGCATGACTAACGCGATGCTATAATTAGCTAAAACCTTAAGATTAAGCTTTTCTACATTGTGTTTCCAAAATAATAATTCATCTACCACTTCCTTTAGATAATATACGGACAACAGACTATCCCAAGTTGTCCGGGACTCGATCACCGTGTAACAAAATCTTGTCACAAGTCTTGTTATATTACCTAAAACTGGCGACAAGGATATTATCCTGCCAGTAACTTGAGCTAACAGCCTAGCCGTAAGTTTAGGAAAATAATCTAATAATTCATGTATACTACTCAACAGTTCGGAAATCCGCCTTTCAGGAACAGATAAGGAAAACTCCGAAGAGTTCCAAACAATACCTAACCATTAAAGTTTTTGAACAGGGGAGAAAATATATTTTTTCTCGTTAACTAAAAAACCCGCTGCAACAAGAGATTGTTTGACAAAATCCGAGTCTTGTTTACTTTCATCAAAATAATCAGAAATACCAAAGCCATCATCAAGATACAGAACTATAATAATAGCATTTTTCCTCCAGAATTTTACCATTTCTTTCAAGCATTTTGAAAAGATAAAAGGACTTGAAGCTAAGCCGAACGGGAGAACTGAAAAACAGTAAAATTTTGATCTTCAAGAAAATCATAAAAAGGTTTGTTGTTAAGGGAAAACATCTATATGATGATATCCAGATTTCAAATCAAATTTAAATAGAAAGCTATCCTTTTTAAATAATTGCAATGCTATTCTATAATCTTCAAATTAATTTTTTTCGTTCTTAACATGTTTGTTTAAAATACTAAGGTCTAAGATCAGTCTTTTCTTTTCTTTATTTTTAGCCACACTTAAAGGATTGACTACAAAAGGTGTAAAGGGGACTTGATAAGCACATCCCGACTTCGACTCTACGAGATCTGAGATAGCCTCGGCTACAAAGGTTGCATTTAATATAGCTGAATGATTGTTTTTCATATACATATTAGTGGGCGGTACTAAAAATGGAATAACCTAACCATTTGAAATGGTGTCGATAACGAACTGGTTCGCTCCAATGTTTTTCCAATAATTTATGTTTTTCTGTTCTCCCTTTAACCCCTTTAAAGTTTTTATAAAATTCTGACTTTTCAAAATAATGTACTTGATGTATACAATTCTGAAAATCATCCTCGTTTCAATCCATACTTTCATTACTTGACATATCATGAAAATACTTATCATTGATTGTATTACTGCTGTTTGATGTTTGTTGAGTTGGTGTTAGAGATGGTGTTGTTGGTTGAATTTTGGAACTTGAAATTAAGTGGGCAGTTTCTCCTCCAGTGACCATACTGCTTGCAGAGATGGCACAGGTCCTATGGGCACGGCTCACGCCGTGTGTAGCTTTCACGAAAGGGCGGCTGAGTATTGCGGACGAACATGTTGGCAAAGGCTGGGTTAGGCGCTGTCTCAGATCGCGGTGGTTCTGGTCTTGCGTACGGAACACCCCTAGGTTTAGCCTTATCTTTCATGACCTTAAGGGCCCTATTTTCAGCTTGTCTTATCTTCTTTTCATCCTCTCCATTTTCCGCGATATCATTAGACTCGTACTCTCTTCCCGTCGTTCAGCCCCTTGCTGAACTGTCGGCAATGCGTATGAGCTTGTTTCTGTCTCTTATCTTAGAAAATGAGTTCAGCGGTAACGGCAGCAGTAGCACTATGTGAAGAAGACTTTGAAATTTTAATTAAACCCACCAGGATTTCTTCATTAAAGCGAAATTGAATTGTGTTTCCTTCACTTCTAAATTTGATGCTTGAATCATCGCGAAACGTTTTAGACATAGACTCTTGTTCAGTTAACAAATCCGACTTCAAATCGACTAATTTCACATCAAGATACGTTTTGAAAAGTTTAAAAGTGTCCGCTAAAAATAGCTTGGGACGTGTCGGACATAGTAGGTGTATTGTTAGAACGTGGGTGCTGAGACTCACTTTCTTGTTGTCTTTCTCTTTCCGTCAACTCCAACATGCTGTCACCCATATCTGAAAAACTTGTTCGACTTTGCTGCACGAAAGTGGAGCTTCGAATGAAGGTTTAATACAATATTTTCCGAAGGAAAGTTTTCGCGCGAAAACATTTCATGCTATTAGCATAATAATAAACTTATACCTCATTGCGGGTATATCTTAGCCAATAATACTAAGTTATACCTACATACGTTAAAAACGTAGAACCAATCAACATAACACACCTGTACTCAGAACACGTGTTCCTTCAAAATATAAACATAAACACGTGTTCAGACTGTAAACAATAACATGCGTTTGTTACCTATAATAAATACATACTGATATTGCCGAGGGTGTCTATATATTCCGGATCCGGATGGGAAATAGGACCTATACCTGGTAGATAAAATTCGGAACCAGAACCAGAATCAACACGATAGAGACATTAAACATGGACAATCCATTTTTTTTTTTTTGCTTTCCCCTATCACCACCAATACGTTTACTAGACTTGACTATGATCATAGCGGCGGGTGTCTTATATGAAACAGGAACTGCTTACCCTCTGTGGTCCGTTTTGCTCTTCATTGTAGTTTTATGTGAGAATTTTATGCGAGTTACCTTGGGCTGCTTGGATTATTGTAAATCAGGAGTTCAATAAACTGTATGTATTTACAAAAAAACAAAAAAACAAAAACAAATTGAAAGAATTTAGCAAAAAAGGAGATTCAGATTTTAAACCTCTTTATTTATATCTAACGATTCAAACTGAGTCTAATATAACAAATAAATCTAATATGTTTATCTTCACAAATTCTAAGATTTCCTTTCGTACTTTTGCCTCTCATGGCTTCCACATAACGGCATCCGATTTTATATTTTCAATTCAATGCTTATTCATTGTTTTTGTTTGTTTGATGGTGTTTAACGTCACTTTCAACAATATTTTAGTTATATCGTGGCGGTCAGATTTATTGGTGGAGGAAACGGGAAACTGGCTATAGTTCAATACACTCCTTTATTATGGAGTGAAAACAAGGCATATATGGGCATTCCATAAGAAGGGACTTTTTTATTCGTGACTTACAAAGTCTATCAATGCAATCAGTACATATCACCACTAACACTCTGAGTTCGAATTCCGCTCACGCCAGGTGTACACAATTCAACATTATGTGATAATATTTATCAGTAACTTGCGACAAGTCGGCGGTTTTCTCCGGTTTCCTTCGCTAATAAAACTGACCCGTGATATTACTGAAATATTGTTGAAAGTGGCGTTATCACTCGGGATAATATAAACCCAACCAACATATATCTAATTTACATTGACCATTTGTCTTATTCGTGACATGTTTCCTTGTCTTACAGATTACAAATGGCTATAATGCCGTCAAAAGTAGTCGTACATGGATCCTTTCATCATATGCCATGCATAATAAATGGGAATATTTCGCTCAAGCTATCGCAGCGTGGTTTCATGCACCTCGTCCAAGACCCCGCAAAGATCAAATGTCATCGTACGTAAATTGGCTATGAAGATACAGTATGGGGTTATGGTTATTGTTGTGGTGTTTATCGCCATTTTCAACAATATTTCAATTACATTGCGGCGGTCAGTTTTATTGGTGAATGAACCGGGAGTAGTGATATAACAAAAATGTTCAATGAAGAGATTGATGTTCCGGTAGCTATCTCAAAGTACTATCTAGAGAAATTTTCACAAACGGGGTATAATAGGAAGAGAACTGAAGTACGAAAGAAGACTTGGTTTGTGCACAGACAAAAAGGAGATGGACAGTAGATGAGAATTGAAAGCAGGTTATTTTCTCTTGAGAGGATTGAATCATCTTAAGCCACGCATTCTTTGACCGAAATCAGGTTGTCTGTATTTGTTTTAAGTCGCAAGTATAGAGATAATATGATTGTCAGAGGTTCCGTGGTCTCTAGTGTACCCATGGAGTACATTATATATTACTTATTATTAACGCCTATTAGAGAAGTCATCTGAATCATCTAACGTACTGTTAGCAAACATGTGACCCATACTCCGAACGAAAAACGGTACCATTATATATATCGAAACCCTTTTATGACCCTCGGTTCATTCTTATCTTACCGACATGGAATTTGACATGCCTAGCCTCACGCTGGGTTCAACTACGACTGCTATGTATTAAAGGTTAATTTCACAGACAGTTATCAGTCTGTTCAAGGCATCGGAACATACAATGCATATCCTCTTATTTCTTGGTTTTTTGGCAGGTACAGTAATATGTAATGATATAGATACATTAATATTGCATATTGATTGTTTGTTTGCTTGATGATGCTTAACGCGACTTTCAACAAAATTTCAGTTATATCGTGGCGGTCAGTTTTATTGGTGGAGGAAACCGGAGAATCCGCAGAAAACCACCGAATTGTCGCAAGTCACTGACAAACTTTATCACATAATGTTGTGCACCTCACCCTGATCGAGATTCGAAATCATAATATCAGTTGATGATAGCGCTGAATGCATTGGTAGTTGTAAATCCAACTACCATACGATCACGACTACGAATGCCCCTGTTGCGTATTGACATTAGGTTTATTATTGATAGAGTTAATGCGTAAATCAACCTATAGAATGTCTTGAATGTCTAAATATTAATCGTTATTTTTTTCAAATATTAAATATTTCACATTCTCTTTAGAATGTATCAGTGGTGTAATGGTAAGCGTGCTCACCCCGAGTGTGGTATATTGTGGGTTCGAGCCCCGATCAGGTCAAACCAAAGACTATGAAATTGGCATATGTCACCATGATATAGCTGACAAATTACTAAATTGGCGTTAAGCAACAATCACTCACTCACTCATATTCTGTTAGTATTGCATATGAATCTAAAATCAAGAATATTGTATATTAAATACAAATTAGATTATTGACGCGTACTGCTGAGGGTGATGATAAAATCCGGATCTGGAGCGAGAAAGGAATAAAACCTTGTGCATAAAATTCAAACTTGGACCCCATAATAACCGATAAAGAAACCAAGTGGCAATCAAGAATGGACAATCCAGACATACAGGCAACATTGGGCATATGTCAAACAAAACTAAAAAAAGACAACACAGTTAGCCAAAAAGATGAGCAACACGGACCTGCAAAAAAACTGTGGGGATGCATTCAGGTTCTCCGGACCCTGCTGAGTCCCAGAGATGATAAGATCAAATCTCAGTACACAAAATGAATATATCTAAGGACAATTGAGAAATAACAGTGTGATAGACGTATGCAGTTGTTCCAGTTATGCGTTCTTATCATTGCACTTACATTGTACAATTGAACAAACTGCGGTTTCTGTTATCTATCTAACTCTCACATAAATGTACCTTTAGTATAGATGATTGATACACATTAGTCAAAATTAGTAAAGTCAAATTAGATAGTTAATGACGGGGGGTCTTTTTCTTTTAATTTATTATGACTTCCTTCCTTTTTTATACTTTATAATTCTTATTTGTGTTTTGATTTTTTGTTTGGGGGGACTGTTTTTTTCAATGTTTTGTTTTCTTGTCGAAACACTAACATCTGTAAACAACCGACATTTGGTCACGTTAGGTTTTCTATTTTCAACTGGCCAATTAGCAATGAACCTACCAAATATTGAGGCTAAAACAGAGCACATGATGTTGTCCGATTGTTTGGTTACTATATTTAATGGGATTGCTTATGATTGGACGGCTAATGATAAAAGAATGTTTCCATGACATGACTGAATACGGGTTGAAATTAGATGTTTGTATATCTTGCAAACACCTAATTCTAATTTAATTGGACGATGGATAGATCAACGTTGTCAATATAACATACTATATATTTCACAAATAGCAATTGATTTTGTCCCTTGATGTTCACTGTCACTGACAAGTCGTTTATCAGACCTGACTTGTGAGCTCGAACCGTTCATGGCCAAACGTACTTGATACAGCATTAAGTTTGTCGGTGATTTGTGACGGTCTTTGGTTTTCTCCACCAATAAAACATATTGCCACTATATCACTGAACTATTGTTGAAAGTGGCGTTAAACATCATAACCCAAACACATTATGGTATCAGAGGTAGTTGTAAATCCAACTACCATACGATCACGACCACGACTGTCTCTACTATAATGGGAATAACCAACATAAATAAGAAGAGTTTGAAGATACCAAAGGGGTAAATCAGAATGCGGAAGTCGAAGACGGACATACAACACAATTACCAATAGAAAATGCACAAATGGACAAACAACTATCTACAAAACACTACACAGAAAACTAAAGATCGAGCTAGACGAGCCCCACTAAAATCCGGGAATTAACGCAACTATTAAAAACGGCTAACTCATTTCTATTGCAGGTGTTATGAGCACACCACCACCAACCAATGAAGAAGCTGTTTTAATGCAATTGTTATCGTAAGTGCTCATGTCAAAAATAACTGTAAATGTTTGAAATCTAATCTACAAATGTAGATAGAACATAATTATCTGGAGGAAAAAAAGACATGTCTCTGGAATTTGACTGGTTCCAAGTCGAATGGACCGCTTATTTTGCTTTATAATGTGTATTACTGAAATTAAAGTTTATTTCGAATGGACCAAATTTTATTTCCACGTATCCACGTTTAAGTAGAGTGCGAGAAAAAGTGATTGAACTGCGCCTGTGGAACTAAAACTTCGTTAATTCCTCGATTCTACCTAAGCATATTTAATGTCAAGCTATCAGGAAATCTCCTGTATTTAATGGTCCTCGTCTATTTATGAACATAATCTTTTTTTTTATTGGGAGGGGTGCATTATATAGCTGGCACATTGCTTAAAGTGACGGTTAACACCAATAACGCAATGACCCAATGACCCCTCATCTCAAACAAACAGCGAACAGCTTATAAACAATCAGATAAACATATGTACCTACAATGTACGGATGGTCATGGTTATGGTGTTTAACACCTTTTTCAACAATATTTCAGCTATATCGTGGCGGTCAGTTTTATTGATGGAGGAAACCTGAGTACCCTGAGAAATACACCGCTCTATCACAAGTCACTGACAAACTTTATCACATAATTTTGTATCGAGTACACCTCGCCATGAGCGGGATTCGAACTCACAACTTTGGTGGTGATTGACAATAATTACACATGTAGTTGTAAATCCAATTAACATACGATCTCAACCACGACGTCTCCCGTGATATAGATATGGATGTGACATAGAACACATGACAGCAGGCATATAGTAGGTAACTTTCTTGCTTGGATCTACTTACAACTACTCAATATTTGTTCACGAAAAGCATGGAACTCTCCAAACAAGCAGCTACACTCGTTCTGCCAGGATCTACGGACAACCACTCAATATTTGTTCATGAAAAGCATGGAACTCTCCAAACAAGCAGCTACACTCGTTCTGCTAGGATCTGCGGACAACTACTCAATACTTGTTCATGAAAAGCATGGAACTCTCCAAACAAGCAGCTATGCTCGTCCTGCTAGGATCTACGTCAACTACTCAATATTTGTTCATGAAAAGCATGGAACTCTCCAAACAAGCAGCTACACTCGTTCTGCTAGGATCTACGGACAACCACTCAATACTTGTTCATGATAAGCATGGAACTCTCCAAACAAGCAGCTATACTCGTCCTGCAAGGATCTACGTCAACTACTCAATATTTGTTCATGAAAAGCATGGAACTCTCCAAACAAGCAGCTATACTCGTCCTGCTAGGATCTACGTCAACTACTCAATATTTGTTCATGAAAAGCATGGAACTCTCCAAACAAGCAGTTACGCTTGTCCTTAGAGCGAGTTATATATTTAATTTGTTTCCGTACAGCAATCGGAACTCGCTTGCGGATTCCAAAGTGGGGGTATTAAGTTTGAAGATACCAAATTGGTAATTAGAAGCCGTAAGTAGAATGTCTGTCAATATAATGGCCAATAAGGAAAAAAAGAACTAAATGACAATGATCTGCAAAACACTGCCCATGAAACTAATGATTGAACAACCAACACAAACCCCACAGAAACATTGAGGTGAACGCAGGTGGTGGAGGAGTTCATGATTTAGTTGGGCACGTGTTATATACTGCTTAATGACACGTATATCTGCTGAAAAGAAGACGAACTTGATCTATTTATTTTTTTTTAGTACTGAGGAGTTCACTAGAATAACATCGTCTGGTACAAAAGATTTTGCTCCTTTGACTACAAAGAGGACATCTTTCAAACATAAGTATGTTTCCTGTGGTAGTGGAGCTATTCACTCCAGTCATACAGCTAATAGTATTAATGTGGCAGCAACATACGCTGTTTCCGGGACTGCTCATCAGAAGGTATAATATTTAATAAAATTATTTAAAAAAAAAACATCCATAAAAAAAAAAACAAAAAAAAAAAACGTTGTATGGCAGTAGACCATTTTCTCATCATGTGGTCTCGCACTTTTTTGTTGAGGGGCAACATGCATTCTACTCAATCATCAGAATTAAAACCTGTTTTCCCTGGTATGGAAGTTCACACGCTTCCTCTCCTGTAATCAAATGTATACGCTTTCTCCGCTATTCCAATTCATACGCTTTTTCCCTGGTATCCATGCGCTGTCTGTCCTACATCCCAATTCATACGATTCATGCCCATCATCTTAATTCCTACGCTTTCTGCCTTGCATCCTCATTCATACGCTTTCTCCCTGGTATTCATTCGCTGTCTCTCCTACATCCCAATTCATACGATTAATGCTTAGCATCTCAATTCCTATGCTTTCTGCCTTGTATTCTAATTCATAAAATTGTTTAACCAAGGGAGGGGGTCAATGTTAAGTTATCATTTTCGTATTACAGTGTCTCAACAAATTGCAGACCTGTTTCAATTGTAAACTTAGAAATATTCGTATCCTTTTTCAAATCGGATTCATGCAATATATCATTAAGCGGATAGAGATGCATGTAGTGAAGGGGTTTAGATTGGTTTATGGTGTTTAATGCCACTGTCAGCAATATTTCCATTTTATCATGGCGGTCAGTTTAATTGGCGTGCAATGATGCCTGCCATGGTCTTTGTTTTGTGTATTTAGCCAGATCAAAACCAGGGAAATACATATGTTAGATTTCTACCGGTGTAAATTTATCTTTGCAAATATATGTTTATTTATTATAGGCAGCAACAATTATCAGTAGAATGATAGCGCACATGCCGTCATCATATTGTCATAACGTGGCTGCACGTGCACAAGTTGGAGTATTTACCAGATCTGAAACAATGTCGGTATACCCTGACTATGCTCACCTGGCAGATAGACCAGAATGTAGAGGTATTTAGTGCTTATTATTTTTCTAGTCCATTCCCAAATATAAGTAAATAAATGTTATAATCATTTGCATATTTCATACTTTATTTCTAAACTCAGACGTTTTACATGAGTTATTTCCCTTTAAGCCGGACAAAGGGTCTCCTTTCATATAACGTTCAATAGAAATAACTTACTTTTTCTTAAAACTAAAGTTCTCCTTCATGCACAGGCGACCTTTGCCAATTTAGGGTATTCTTTTCATGTCCATTGATTTTCTGGCTCCTAAAGATTGTCAACTATATCAAATTCAAAACCACTAAGCATTGATTTTGTTGTAATAATATGCATGTTGATTACACAGGATTTAAATGCTGTGTATTGGATTACCAAATGACATAATAAATCTTTCACGCGTTGTTTCCTATCCGTCTCTAATAATGTTCCATGACTAATATTTATGTTCGTCTGGATTGTGGCCTTGGTACTATATTAAGCGTATATTATTTTATAGTTTGCAATAAAGTCTAAGAACGCAGTGGAGTTATTTTGTTTAGGAAACGAAACCTTTAAATATACTAAAGGGGTTAATTAGAGCCCGTAAATGGACGAAGATCAGGCAATACAATTTTCAAACGAAAAAGTACATTAAGACAAACAATGACCTTCCAAGCACAGCTCAGAATAATCAAAATTGGGCATCACGAATCACACTACCAACAGGGGTGCTCAAGAAGGGTCCGCAGTTCCTGTACCACTAGTCATAAAAACGTTCTAGTGTTGGATAAAACTAATTTCCTTGTTAATCATTTGTTCAACGTTATGACTGTGTATCCAAATGTGATTAAATTAAATGAAACAAATACCACACTGTCAGAACAAATACCACACTGTCAGAACAAATACCACACTGTCGGGAACAATTTCACAATACAATAGACGAATCGTAGAAAGAGGCAAAATTGACAGCCCTAACAAATACATGACCGCTAACAGTTATAGCCCTAACACACAAATACATGACCGCTAACAGTTATGGCCCTAACACAAAAATACATGACCACTAACAGTTATAGCCCTAACACACAAATACATGACCGCTAACAGTTATAGCCCTAACACACAAATACATGACCGCTCACATTGATAGCCCTAACACACAAATACATGACCGCTAACAGTTATAGCCCTAACACACAAATACATGACCGCTCACATTGATAGCCCTAACACACAAATACATGACCGTTAACAGTTATGGCCCTAACACACAAACAGATGACCGCTAACAGTTATGGACCTAACACACAAATACATGACCCCTCACAGTTATGGCCCTAACACACATATACATGACCTCTAACAGTTATGGCCTTAACACACAAATACATGACCCCTCACAGTTAT
>MJUT01047078.1:482785-495307 GCA_002080005.1 Gigantidas platifrons
GCCCTAACACACAAATACATGACCGCTAACAGTTATGGCCCTAACACACAAATACATGACCGCTCACAGTTATAGCCCTAACACACAAACAGATGACCGCTAACAGTTATGTCCCTAACACACAAATACATGACCGCTCACAGTTATGGCCTTAACACAAATACATGACCGCTAACAGTTATGGCCCTGACACACAAATACATGACCGCTCACTTTTATGACTTGGTACACACACTTCAATAAAGAGTGGCGGGATTAAACTGGATTTATGAGCCCAAAACGCTCCTCTTAGTTAGTCAGATTGGTTTTATGAGTTTACGGTTTCTCCACCAATAAATATAAACACCATCATGATATATAACTGAAATAATGTTTAATATGGCGTTAAATAATCATAACTGTACGACTTTGTATATGATATCTCAGAGACCATTAATTTACTTTTGATATATATGAATAATTGATATAAAATATACCAGAGGTATCAATTGTTTACTAACGACAGACTCCACATTGCAGATAGACAAATATATTCACTGACATTTGTTTCGTACAATTTATGAGAAAAATATATTCACGACATTAGTTTCGTACAATTCGTGATCATGTCGTCATTTCCGTAACGATGTATGATACATTGTTTCTTGAAATCTGATTGGTAGCTAGGGAGGGTTCAGATCCAATTCAAGGAAAAACCATATTTGTTGAGTATTAATGGATAATTTCATAGTATCAATCACTAAGCAGTTCAGAATATAAAACATGCAAACTCACAGAGAGTTTGGAATCCTAAGTGTACTTAATGCAATCAGCAAACCCAAACAGGTGTTTTACCAGCATGTTAAATCAATTTAAACGTGCATAAAACTAATATGCATTTTTAATAATTTTATATTGCAGGTATTTGCAGCGGTGCTTGTGCATCCACGTGTACTTTTGATGGCAGGAAATGGTCTGTCACAGCTGGATCTGGGGGACGCACAGCCGCGGTCTTAGATGCTAACTTACTTTGTAACAGTGCAGACCCTTACGGACATAACTTCAATGTATTGCTTCATGAGTTTGCTCATACAATACATGGTTATGGCCTGGATTCTACCATGAAAACAAGGGTATGTTGCGAAAAAAATAATAGCTACTGTACAGCTATTGTAATAGTAGCCTCTAATTTTGATAAGCCAGTTTTTCATGCCGGTGTTCTCGATATGTACATTATGTGATAAAGTTTGTCAGTGACTTGCGGCAAGTAGGTGGTTTACTCCAGGCGGTTTGGTTTCCTCTACCAATAAAACTGACATCACAAAATAACTGAAATATAGTTGAAAGTGGCGTTAAACACCATAACCCCTATTTCATGGCTGAATGATTCTATTTATAAATGTATATACAAATGTAGTATGATGACCTTGACTAATATGAAGGTGTAGAAAATAGGATCAAAAATATTACTTGAAATAAATGAGGAGAACTTTCAGTGGTTGATCAGGGATTTTTTAAGGAGGGTAAATTTAATGGATTGATTGTAATTATCAATAGACCTCCCATTGAAATGTCATCCTTAACCTTTGGATAATGTCATCGTACTATTTATTTTTATGTTTTTTTTTGTTTTTTTTTTATTAAATAACAATTTTATCGATTTATTCCATGCAAGTCAGATATAGTACATTTATAAACAACACGTGTGTATATCAAGATAATATGCTTCTTTCCTTCTTTCGCAATTTGTTCGGTATTTTGCACAAATTGACTGGACTATACATGGCCAGCAGTTAAACATAAGAAACTTGTTTATAGAGAATCCTCTGTGCAATCGCCTCATGTTATTTCACTTGGGAGGGGGTTGCCTCAATTAGTTAGGTAGTTAGATTGCCTAACAACTTCTACAAGCCAATCACCAGTACGGCATGAGTTCGCGCCCGGCTTTGTAAATTACAAAAGGGTGCACTCGACTCACAGCAGCAAGTGGTAAAGTTTACCAGTTGCTTGCCCATGGTCGGTGGCTCTCTCCGGGTACTCCGGTTTCTTCCACCACTAAAACTGGTTGCCATGATATAGCTGAAATATTGCTGAAAGTGGCGTTAAACACCACAAATCAAATATTTCACTTGGGTACTGATCCGGAAAAACATGCCTGTAATGGTCAATACAGGCTACTTTTTGTATCTATTATATAACAGCCTAACACCAATGTGATAAAATAAAAAACAAAAATACCACACTGTCGACACAGTTTCAAACTCAAATAGGAATAACATGGGAAAGAGCAAAATTGATCCTCCTAACACACATATACATGATCGCTCATTTTCATGCTTAATACATGAACGTCAATTATAGTGGGGGGGGGGGGTCAACTAGTTTCATTTGCTTTAATTAGAAAAGTAGAGATGATAGACGCTCATTGCATAAGTACAACTACCACACGATCGTGACGATAAGGGTCCCTTTATAGAATAATAGCGTGCGTGCGACTTACTTTAATATTTTGAATCATTAAATTTAATGGACAATACAATATAATAGAACTTTGTTCTCTCCTTAAATTTTTCAATATTTTTGAACGGGTTAGTGAATGGTGGTGTTATGATGGCGTTATAAATGCATTTCATGATTTGGTCCGATTCAAAAAAAAATTTAAGATACAGAGAGTAGCCAGAAGCTGTTGTAACATTAATAGTGTCCGCCGTGAAATAGTGTCCACCCTTACAATTGTCTCCTCGTAAGAGAACGATTGAAATCTTACCCTCGGTGTTGGAGATTTCCATATCTTGTACTCCCCCGGTGTTAGATTCTATATGTCTCAACCCGTGGGTGAGATATGAATTTCACGCTACCGTTCCCGTAAAAATGCTACCTTTCGCAAGATGTCATTCTAAGCCGGGAATGTCACATTAATATATACCTGTCTGATAGCTTAATACAGAATCCAAACGTAATAAATATATGTGTGTCTTTTATTTTCATTTTTTCGTATTTCTAGATGTCCTTTTCCGTACCTTTGACGTCATTCTTCAATGGCGTCAAAATATGTGTCACGTCATATTTCATATCTCATGGAGGAAAATACTGTACTTTCAATAAAATATTAGTGAGAAAAAGAATCAAACACCGGTAAGAGGGCAAGAAGGAAAAATCTCAGACACCCGCGGGAAAGATTTCTATTGGTCTCCAACTCGGCAGAGCCTCGTTGGAGACCAGAAATCTTTCCCTTGTGTGTCTAAGATTTTTCCGTCTTGTCCTCTTACCGGTGTTAGATCCTTTATGTCTTACACCGTAAGTCAAAAGAGGAACATACACTACAATGGCTAAAAGAAAACATCACACAGAAAACAAACTAAAGATCGAGCAGCAAGAAGTCCACTTAACACCATTCCAATTGAAGTAATATAAACAAGTTATTTAGGAATAAATTTGTAATGATCAATCGAACTACTCGATTTCCAACTTGAAGAATATAATCTCCTCGTTGAATATCTAGCATTTTAAGATTTATCGGATACATTTTGATAAAAAAAAAAAAAAAAAAAAAAAGATTTAAATCTTCTTTACTTTTATCTACGCATTCAAACTAGTAACAAAAATAAATCTAATAAGTTTATCTTCACATATTCTAATGTCTCCTCTCGTACTTCTGACTTAACTGTTATGGCTTCAGCAACGGTATCCGATTTTATATTTTAAATGCTTAAATATCTCTCAATATACTCCTTTATACATGAGAGAGACAAAAAACCAAACATATCCCGCCACATTTTTGTGCCTGTCCCCAGCCAGGACCTGGATTTCCAACGTCATGTGTAGTGGTCTTTTTGTGTTAAGTGAGTTCAGTTAATATGGGAGGTGATTATTCGTTTTGTTGATATTGGTGGAATTTGTCACCATCACTGTTTTAACTTTCTTTTCATTATAATGTGTACACTTCGTAACAAGGAAGTAAATACAATCAGAGATCAAAATTTATTTAAACAATATTGCTGTTAAACCAGAAGAATATCATCTGATATGGAAGTCCTATTTGGACACCAGTTTACATGAATAAATACAGATAACATAAATAAGCTATAAACTTCACTACAAATCAAATGAGATTAAAAACGAACAGAACATCGATTTTACGCGGAAATCGAAACATCACAACACAGGAAATTGCAACTTGAAAACAGAAAATATGCATGGCAAAACATCTAGTAAGGTTATTGACAAATAACCGCATATTTTTACTATATTAACTTGATGTGCACCACTAGTAAAGCAGATACTAATTACCCTACCTGAGCATCTGGCTTCGGTCCAGCAATCTAGAGATTATTTTTGTGTAGTATTTTTATTTTTGCTTTGTCTGGCCTTTTTCGGAGTACGTTTTCTGATTATCCTTTTTGGTATCTTCAGACTTTTCTTGACGGAGTAAACCAGGAAACTTTATTAAAATCACAAAACAAATTAATCAAATAAATATATACCGAACGCACTTTTCCACTGGAGAGAATTGAACTCACATCTTTAGTGGAGAATGTAGCTGTAATTTTTCCACAGACACATGTACAACATTTTATATGTTTTATATTATTATTTACTTCTCTGTTACAATATGTATTTGGTTTATGGGAATGAAATTCATTCATTCAAAAAACGAAGACACGAGGTGCATATGTAGATATAAATCCAATTACACTACCTCTAATTTACAGTGAAATGTTGTCTTATTCGTGATATGTTTCATTGTCTTACAGATTACTAATGCCTATAATGCCGCTAGGAGTCGTAGAACTTGGAGTGCATCGTCATATGCTATGTCTAATAGCCAGGAATATTTCGCCCAAGCTGCCTCAGCTTGGTTCAATGCAGATCATCGAAACCCCCATGGAAATATCATGTCATCGTACGTAAATTATCTAAGATTGATTGATTGATTGATTGATTGATTGATTGATTGATTGATTGATTGATTGATTGATTTATTCATTGAGTGTTGTTAACGTCCAGCGGGCAATATTTTAGTCATATTCAGGACAACAAGTTCAATAATATAACAAAAATATATATAGAAATTAGGTAATGGATGGGTCAACCGTGTCAACGACTTTTGACTGCAACTGAAAAAGCACGGATAATTTGGATAGGGACGAAGCATTTAGTCTTTTGTAGCATCTACCATTAACTTATTATTTTTTTTACCAATTCTACAACGAATTCTTAAGCATACAGGAAGCATGAGGTCACTGTGAACTTAAAACTAAAGGTGATGGAGACAAAGAATATATAAGCATAAAACCAATTAATAGAAATGCACTGTTTCTGTAAACGTAATATAATAAATACCAATCATTGTTTTATGCTACATCATAAACTATATTGTGTCATTGATATCGAAAACACGTTCCATTATTCATTCTATACTTCACAAATGGTCCCCGTAGTATCGACATCGAATGAAACTATGAATTTACTTCGAAACATCGAAACATTCGAGTTATCCGGGATAAACGTTACTACGAAAAGATCCAATTTTTACAACGAGATATCTATGAAATGACGTTTCCGGGTGTTGTGTAATGTTCAAGAAAATGAGTTTGTATGGCAACAGACACTTTTTTGAGCACGTTATATTAGATGTATCTTAAATAAATATATTTATATGTTTGTTCGACTTGAAATACTATAATTCATATTGAAAATCAGAAAATAATTTTGGAAAATGTAGTCTTGAAATATTTATTGGAAATAAATAACCCGGAAGTAAATTATACTTTTTGCCATGATCTCATGGTGTGACATTGTACTGAGATACATACATTCATACTAAAATAACTTTCAAATATATAATATCATTTACAGTTGTTCGAATCATCAATGTGCCAACGAAATGGCAGAGAGACGTCATATCTACGATAAAGATAGGGAATTATACAATATTCTTGCCTGGGTTTTTGACAGCAACCAAATAACACAGCCAGGATACCTTGCCACCTGTATCTAATGTTAGAGGGCAGAGTAAACTTACCGAGAAAATTTACTTCTGATAATAAAACAAAAACGGAACATAGTGTTATTTTTTCTTCTTCATTTTTATCTTATTCTATTTGTGTTGTTCATTAATTTTTGTTTGAGGGGGTGGGGGTTGAGACATATCGCCTTATTGGTCGCTAGCTTGAGCCTGGTATTTTTCTGATGAGGGGCATGCATTGTATAAATTAGATGTGTAATTGCTCTCCCTTTCACAGATATGTCCCGATATGTAATCTCTGCAACATATGTGATAAAATGTGTTCCTGACTTCTGTAATCTCCCAATAAAACTGACCGTTAGGCAATAGTTATAATAATTTTGACAATGTCGTTAAATACTAAATTTGATTTCTATACTGATCATGATATAAAATTAATAAACAACGAGATTATTAATTCTATTTTAAGTGCCGCTGAATCTTATATCCCACGCAAAATTGTTAATATTCAAAAAAAAGAAAAACAAAGGGGGTGGGGGCAAGTGAAGTGGTTATCTAGCAATATTCGTAAAATGATAAGGAAGAAAAATAGAATTCATAGAAAGGCACATGGATTGGATTACATTTAGGAAAATCCGAAATGAAGTTGAAAACTTAAGCTTAGTAAGGAATGCCAAAGATAATTATAATAACGATTTAATCTCCTAGTTTTTATGGGGTTTTTGTTGCTCAATATTTAGTTTACAGTGTAGTGTTTTGTAGATCATTTTTTGTCTCTGTCTTTAATTGGCCATTGCATTGTATGTACTTCTTCTATTTACGGCTTCTGATTATCTCCTTGGTAAGGTACAAACTTTTCTGAAAGCCATACGCTCTCTTTCAGAGAAAAATATTATCTTGAAAATATCAATGTTATTGTCCTGTGGTCGTGATCGTGTGGTAGTTGTGAGTTCGAATCCCGCTTGGGTGAGGTGTACTCGATACAACATTATGTGATAATGTTTGTCAGTGACTTGCAGCAGGTCGGTGGTTTTCTTTGGGTACTCCGGTTTCCTCCACGAATAAAGCTGACTGCCATGATATAACTGAAATATTGTTGAAGGGGGCTTTAAACACCATAACCCTAACGCTGCCCCCTAGTCTGTCCTAATAAGTATGTTACTTGAAGTATCGGCAATCTACATTTTTCTGAAAATGGTAGACATATGTTTGTCACCTTACGATGGCTAGAATAATCTTCCTTCAACATCAAGACAATTAATTTATTCTGGAAAATTTGTTTGATTTCCTGAAACATAAATAAGTAAATCGTATTCAAGAGAATAATATATTGATATTAATGAAATTGTTCTGAAACCAGTTCTGACGGTAATGAAGTTATTTGAAATAATAGACAAGACACATAGTCTCTCAGCTAGAAACAAGATTGTGGGAAATGGCCATGAAGAATGTGTTTGAATTCTTCCGTCAACAATAAAATCAAATGAAAACATATATCAGCCTTCCCTCTCGCTATTTCTACCTGCTGACTCCATAAACAAAACTCTTATCAAAGTTCACGTGAGCTGAGCAGGACTTATCAACAGTCAGCAGAAGTTATCACCAAATTCTTCCAACATTTAAACGATTATTCATGTGAAGATGATATAAGTAAATATAATTCAACAATAAAATCTAATAAAAATATATATTCACAAAAAGAATAGAGACAAAAATGGAAAGAAAACATTTCGAACTTCAACCATTCGAGACTGTGTTTAAATGGTTAAAAATTGAAAACTTTGAATCTAAATAAAAATTGTATGAAGAATATGTGAAAAACTTCGAAAGAATATACGTTTGAGAGCCAAAACGTTTTCAGGAAATGACCTTGGTATTTATTTTCGTAAAGTGGTTTATATGAAATGTATAGGAAAAATCGTAAGTGAGGAACACTTATATCTACTTACATGTACTTTATGTCCTATTTCTATACTATTTATCAATTTGAAGTTCCGGCTACCTTCCACATGCACGACCGCTTCAATTTATTAAGAGGGGAGGTTTGCTCCATAGCACTAATTTAACCCCGCCACTTTTTATTGAAGCGCCTGTACCAAGCCAGGAAAGTGAGCGGTCATGCATTTATGTGCTCGTGATATCGATGTTTCCTCTTACTATGATTTGATGTGTGATGTTTGTTTGTTTGTTTGTTTGTTTGATGGTGTTTAACGCCACTTTCAACAATATTTCAGTTATATCATGGCGGTCAGTTTTATTGGTAGAAGAAACCGCAGGACCCGGAGAAAACCACCGACCTGTCGCAAATCACTGACAAACGTTATCACATAATGTTGTACACCTCGCCCTGATCGAGATTCGAACTCACAACATCAGTGGTGATAGGTACTGATTGCATAGGTAGTTGTAAATCCAACTACCATGCGATCATGGCTACGACGACCCCCTCTAGGATTTGATATTTTATTTTGGAGCTGTTTCGACAGTGTGATATTTTTCGTTTTTCATTCGGTTCTACTTACTGTCTGCTTGTTATATCTATATTCATCACTGAAGTTTCCATTGTAACCTTAGGATGAAGAACAGTAATAAAAGCCAGATTTATTAATGTATCATTATACAATTAATGCCTGCACTTAAGGTGAACATCATAATTGCTTTCCTCGAGGGCTTTAGCCCGAGGGAAAACAACACCAAAAGGGTGAACAATTTTAATGTTCACCGCAAGTGCAGGCAATAATTTTTTTTATTATCCTGAAATTATATTTACAATAATGTTGGATACAATAAACACTTATTTGTGTGTTTTTATCTTGTGTTTCCATAAACTTCATATTTGTGTTTTTAACTTCCGGTCAAGATTTCGGAATGCAAAAACGGATACATTTTGGATTTTAACCTTGATCAAAGAAAAATCCATAAGATACCCGATTTTGAATAGCCAATGAGAATCGAAGAAGAAAAAAAAAACGCGAAATATGATAACAGTACTGGTCCCCCGGTCATCAGTAAAAAGAAAACTGATGACCGGTGAAATAGAGAAAACACGGAATTTAAGATTTATTAGTTAAAATATTACAGATACTGAAGTACAAAATGTATAATAATTGTATTTGACTTACGGATGACTTTTCTGTCATGTTTTTACTACAGGGAATGAAATAAGAAAAAAATACCACACCATCAGAACATGTCCACGTGGAAAGTAATTATAATCGAAAGTGTTTTTCAAATGTGAGTAAAATGCAAATCCTCACTCATAACCGGGCGAACAGTGTTTTCATACAGAACGATATACATTGTATAATCATGAACCTTAGGCATAATATATGTATTCTTGTTGACACAGATGTTGTCATAGGTATACTTATAGCTCAATCAAAGAGAGCCGATGGTCTCAATTACCATTTAAGTTTTAGAAAGTATTCAAGACCATCGATCGTAAGACATAATAGTGAAACAGTAGTCAACTTTGAACCAAAGTATATTTTCCAATGTCATCTTTCGTCATCTATTAGTACGAAATGACAGGGATGTAAATAGACATTAGAGACTATTCAACATAACACTTATACATACATTCAAATAAAGGAACATCGGTTGTATTGCTGTTCTGCATTTTCGCTGTCACATAAGGGTCTTCGACAATAAGAAGAAAATTCCCCGAAACAATGTGACAGTGTCGGTCAAATAGTTGGAAACTATTGACCGGTAAAGTAAACTTCTCGACATAAGCCTGGAAAAATAGTAAAACTATCGAGCTGACTTTTATATAGAAAATTACAATTGAGGTATAATAAAAAAACATATCTCAAAATGAGTGTGAACCCCCCACCCCCTTAGGCTGCAGTTGTGCTGCACACATTGTATCGTTATGCATCTGGGCACCTTTGTCGTTTGATGTTACTTCGTGTATATAATTTAATTTATCCTGCAACCGTGTGATTTTGAGTTTTTGAGTACTAATAAAGGTGGTTAAATAAACTTCAGAGTTATTAGGTAATGGACCAAGTAAAGCATTTCTGGTACTTGATTCATGTAGGAAACGGTAACAGTATATACTTCTTTATTTCATAAGCAAATACAACTTATAGGATTTACAATACAAATACATTTTACATTATACAACATTATACAATTATAACTATTACAATATAATATTATACTTTACGTTTTTATTTCCCCTATTTGTCTTTGTTAGCGCAGCCGGTCAATATAACGTTATATGGACCGGCAGTGGACTGTCTCGTTTTCGAGTCTTTATTTCGGGAGATAATTGGGCTTGTTTTTGGACGCGAAGTATCATATAACAAATAGTTCACGGCATTTCGGGCCATATGGCAGTTTATGGACCGGTCTGTCACCCACAAAATACTATATGGACCTCAGCTTCGCTTCGATCCATATAA
This sequence comes from Gigantidas platifrons, assembly GCA_002080005.1. NCBI lineage: Eukaryota > Metazoa > Mollusca > Bivalvia > Mytilida > Modiolidae > Gigantidas > Gigantidas platifrons. Next base: position 493,142 of record MJUT01047078.1, read on the forward strand.
TATTTTGTGGGTGACATCCCTGTCCATAAACTGCCATATGGCTCTCAGTACCATGAACTATTTGTTAAATATAATATAGCGGAGAATGGCATACGTAATAAAATAATTTTCAACAGAAATACATATATATAAGTTTTACAATCAATTAATTACCGGTCTTACGATTTTTTTCTGCAATATATAAATATTTTCCTATATTATTTATTTCTTTAACATTACGTGTTGATAGTAACTGTATTAGTTTAAAAGTAGACGGGTTTCTATAATAATATTTTTTTATATATTTACATCTAATATCTGTATATCTATCACATTCTAAAATAAAATGGTATTCGTTTTCGATAGACTTTTTTATTACACATAGTACATATACATGTACGTTCATTTCTGACAATATTAAAATATCTACCAGATTCTATATTTAATACATGATAATTCATTCTATATCTAGTAATACATGTTTTATATAAACTATTTACAGGACGATTTATACAAAATTGCATATTATGACCAGCATTGATATATTGATACAAATTACATTTTGACGAGTTTTTAACCATATCTGTATAATTTATCGTGTATTTTACATGACCAGTTTAGTTTGTCATTCAGTTTTAAAAAACTAGATTCATACATATCTTCATACAAGTTCTTTAAAATACAATTATCAGTTTCTAACAACTTCAACCAGTAACAAATCATTTTAATATATCTATTTATATACAATGGCGTTCTACCTAATTCAAAATATACCATAGTATTAACAGTTGATTTTCTGACTTTTAAAATTCCTTCTCCCATTATTACGGCGTTTTAACCCCGCTGAACCAGTGGTGGACAAATCTGTAATCCTCTAGAGGATTAAAATGTCTCGTGCCTTTCCCCGCATTAATTTCAATTTTTGAAATAAAGTTCGTGTTAAATAATGGGAGAAACAAATTCTCCTTCAGTTGCCCATGTGGGTTACGATATTTCTCCAATCTCGAGAGTTAAATTTAAAATTTTAAACGCTCGCCTGACGGTTTGAGGTTAACATTTTAAATCTAACTCTCTTGAGTTGAGAAATATCGTAACCCACGGGCAACTAGAGGAGAGTCTATATTTTCAAATAGTCTTAAGTGTAACATTTCTATGTCCGTTCCTTGTGAAAGCCTCATACTATAAGTACTGATGTCACAGAAGACGCCCCCAAAAAAACTATTAGAACGACGCGTGTTACAGATATTTTCAGACAATTTGGCAGATGTTTTGGAATTTTTGATATTGCAGGATAAAACACAATGTACGTTTATTGTAAATATATGTACGTTTACGCAATTGAAGGCAGAGTTTTCAACAAGGTGTTGATATCTTCCGAAAAACTTTTTGAAAATCAGATAAAATGAGATGATTCAATCTATGTATAAACAATCCCATATTTTTCCAATACGTATATATCAGGAAATAAATACTTAACACAATATATATTTCTTTCATGTATATGTATCTGTATATAGTTGAAGTTTAAGTGGAACCTTAAAAGGACACAACATCCTCTTTTTACAAAACAAACCGGTGAATTATTATTTTTCTTTAAATCAGTCAATTTACTGTGAATAATTTTACCACATCTGTAACAGAAATATTATATAGGTAAGTACATGTAGCATCATTATGAACATAGATCACGCGGTAGTGTAGGGATTTATTCTATCTATATGGGTAGGGGCTAATTAATGGTTATGGTGTTTAACGCCACTTTCAACAATATTTCAGTTATGTCATGGAGGAAACACGGAGTACTCAGAAAAAACCACTGACCTGCCTCAAGTCACTGGCAAACTTTATCAGATAATATTGTATCGAGTACACCTCGCCATGAGTGGTATTTGAACTCACAGCTTTAGTGATAATAGGCACCGATTGCACATCCAACTATCATACGATCATGACCACGATGGCCTCTCGATATATAGTAATATTTATTACTGTTTATAAAATTGATGTTTTGATAAAGGCAGTTCCCAAATAATGTAAAATATTGCTGAAAGTGGCGTTAAACACCAAGATTCCAATCAAATCAAATATTGTAATTTATTATTATAATAAAGGTCATCCAATCAAATCAAATATTGTAATTTATTATTATAATAAAGGTCATCCAATCAAATCAAATATTGTAATTTA
>MJUT01047078.1:534399-553801 GCA_002080005.1 Gigantidas platifrons
ACATAATGTACCATCCACGATTTTTAAGTAGGAAATATTACGAAATCAGAAAATAATTTGTGACACTGTGCAGTGATACGAGTAGCTGCGGAACCGTAAAGGCGTAGCCCTTTATGGTCCCTTTTTTTTTCGGTTGCCAAATAGATATATTATTTTAATTTACTGAACAAAATAAAATATTTTATTTTTTTAAAACAAAACAAAGTTGCTATTATTATTATTTTTTTATGACAGTAGATACTTTCGGATTTAAGCTGGCTTACACATCCGGGCAGCATAGTGCCCCAATTCTCGCAGATATATAGACGCGAGAAATTGAGCATTAGTGTGTAGTCTTCGTGGGGGGTCTACCGACGTGTTCTACAGTAATGAGGACTAAAGTCCTCTAAAATATTGACACATTAGATGGACAGCAACGAAATCTAGCCTTCTAGGTAATACTGGACCAGAAAGATGCACAAGTGCATACATTTCTAACAGCGATTACATGTAGGATTAAAATTTTAATAATGGGACATTTTCTATTGACATTCAAAATTTCTATGGGCCATTCTTTGTAAATGTTTCTGATTTCAATGGGACATTTTCAGATGGAATATGTGATAAATGGCACATGGCCCCCTCTGATCCCAATCACTGCTAACAACTCAAACTTTCCAGTCTGGAGATACAGAGTAGAACATTTCTTCAGAAAGTCGAAATATAAATCAGGGGATCATCTGAACGAGTTTAGTAAAACACATTTTCCTTCATAAACTTGACATGGCAAGACCCAAATTACATTGACTTTTTCAAATTCGTTAAATGTTTAAAGTCATCTTCTAAGTAAGTTCTACCTACTTTATCGTAAATTACTTCTTCTACATCCGCCGTTGATATGTTATAAAACGTTGACTTGATTGAGGGTGCAAGACAAATCGGCATTTGGTTGCGGAAAATTTGTTTTGTACCTTATTACATGCTTTTTGCAATAAATACTGCTCTTATTTTCTAGTCTTTCATGTTTCAAAGGAAGAGAGATAATTCAACATAAATTTTAATACAACAAATTCTAAACTTGAACAAGTAACAATTTTTGGCTTTTAAGTACATTTTGTATGTCAAATGTGATTCATTCCTGACTCCTGACTACTGTCTTCCTGGTAATATTTCCTTTTGCCACTGAATATATTCAAGTTGATTACACCACCACTAATATTTATAAAGGGCACATGCCCTGTATAAATCTGTATTGGTTCTGTATACATGTCAGGTTAAAGAACGTGCTGCCATATTAAATGGTCAATTTCTATTGTATTTTAAGTCATTGGTTAATAAAACATTATACAATTATAACTATTACAATATAATATAATATAATATAATATAGAGGAGAATGGCATACATAATAAAATAATTTTCAACAGAAATACATGTATATAAGCTTTACAATTAATTAATTACCGGTCTTACGAATTTTTTCTGCAATATATAAATATTTTCCTATATTATTTAATTCTTTACCATTACGTACAGAGAGTAACTGTATCACTTTAAAAGTAGACGAGTTTCTATAATAATATTTTTTTTATATATTTACATCTAATGTCTGAATATCTATCACATTCTAAAATAAAATTGTATTCGTCTTTGAAAGATTTTTTTATTACACATAGTACATATACGTTCCTTTCTGACAATATTAAAACATCTACCAGATTCTATATTTAATACATGATAATTTATTCTATATCTAGTAATACATGTTTTATATAAACAATTTACAGGACGATTTAAATAAAATTGGATATTATTACCAGCATTTAAAATCCACCTGTTATGTAAATCTATTGTCCAAACTCTCCATTATTTTTAAGGAATGGAGTTATTGTTCTCTTTGTACTTTAGATACTATACACATACTTGTTTTTGTTACAAAACAATACAATACAATACAATACAATACAATACATATAGATTATAACATGGCCATTTCCATATCGGTCCCGGTATCATCCCGAAACTTCCATATCAGCACAAGGCGACAGCCGCGGGCTGATATGGGTCGAGGGATGATACCAGGACCTATATGGAAAAGGCTATGTTATAATCTTTTTATCACATATTTAACCATGACTGAAATTAATAAATTGTAAATGAATAAATGAATTTATGTTTATTCATCAAAATAACAACAAAATAAATAACGTGTAAAAATCAACAAAATAATTCACCGTATTTATCACAGGTATTTGAACATAACTTTTCAATAATCATAAATCAGACTTCCAATTCTTATCATTTGCGTCATAAAAAAGTATTGTCATATTTCCCTGAATATTTGAGTATGGGAATTCTGTTATTCTGGAGTTGGGCAAAATGGGAGCCAAAACGATAACGGTTTGCTTATTACAGTTATTATTAGTAACTGTTGACTGGACAGAGTTATTACTGATGAAATTAGACCAACTGTTTTATTTTCATAGTTCTCAATAGTCGATACGATGGAGTAAATATCAACATTCGCCATCACTAATCTACTGATATCTACTGATGGAAGCTTGGATACATTTCAATGAATCGGGTTCGTAATCCTGTTTGAATTTCGTGCGCGCTGAAAAAAAAATCTTGCCAGGTGTACGTACATCTCCTCGACTCCAATATACTAGTATTCAGGATTACGGTGTTCTCCCACTATTGATAACCAATCCTTGAATATCCTTATGTTACTCTCAGTTTTACGCTTTGTATTGATATTTTTCATTTCCGTTTTATCGTTTTTTTTGTATGATGTTTGCTTACGTGTCACAATGGCGTCATCGAGGCAGGGCACAATAACCGGTTATTTGCCCCGGGCACTGATATGGATCGGGAACGTCTTCGTTTATTACACATGCAAACCGGTACGTATAACGTACACATATGTGATAAAATACAATACAATATTTTTTATTCCAATTAAGGTCCTTTCAAGGGGCAATGACACATATAAAATATACATTCATAATTATATCAGCAGTTACAACAATACAGAATGGGAGATTAATAATTAATAAAATTAATCAAGTACAATGGGTGGATTTTAAGTTGAAGAATATCCTCGTATCTCTGCATTCTTTAAAATAATGGGCCTCGGCTCCTTCGGGGTCTCGGCTCCATTATTTTTAAGGAATGGAGAGATACTCGGACATTCTTCTATGCGGATATATTGATATAAATTCCATTTTGACGATTTTTCAAAAAAGGATAAACCTTCAGCTATATAGTTATCAATGACTCTTTGCTTAAATTCATTTAAAAATAACTTGTTATTCACAACACTTTGTGACAACCAGACATCGTTAAAACCATATCTATATAATTTATCACGTATTTTACATGACCAGTTTAGTTTGTCATTCTGTTTTAAAAAACTAGATTCACACATATCTTCATACAAGTTCTTTAGAATACAATTATCAGTTTCTAACAACTTTCTAACAACTAGTAACAAATCATTCTAATAGTTCTATTTATATACAATGGCGTTCTACCTAATTCAAAATATACCATATGATTAACAGTTGATTTTCTGACTTTTAAAATTATTTTCAAATAGTCTTAAGTGTAACATTTCTATGTACGTTCCCTTGTGAAAGCCCCATACTATAAATACTGATGTCACAGAAGACGCCCCCAAAAAAAACTATTAGAACGACTCGTGTTACAGATATTTTCAGACAATTTGGCAGATGTTTTGGACTTTGATATTGAAAGATAAAACACAATGTACGTTTATTGTAAATATATGTACGTTTACGCAATTGAAAGAAGAGTTTTCAACAAGGTGTTGATATCTTACGAACAACTTTTTGAAAATCAGATAAAATGAGATGATTCAATCTATGTATAAACAATCCCATATTTTTCCAATACGTATATATCAGGAAATAAATACTTAACACAATATATATTTCATTCATGTATATGTATCTGTATATAGTTGAAGTTTAAGTGGAACCTTGAAAGGACACAACATCCTGGTTTTTCCAAAAAAAAACCGGTGAATTATTATTTTTTTTTAAATCAGTCAATTTACGGTGAATAATTTTATCACATCTGTAACAGAAATAATATATAGGTAAGTACATGTAGCATCATTATGAACATAGATCACGCGGTGGTGTAGGGATTTATTCTATCTATATGGTTAGGGGCTAATTAATGGTTATGGTGTTTAACGCCACTTTCAACAATATTTCAGTTATATAGTGGAGGAAACACGGAGTATCCGGACAAAAACCACTGACCTGCCTCAAGTCACTGGCAAACTTTATCAGATAATATTGTATCGAGTACACCTCGCCATGAGTGGTATTTGAACTCACAAATTTAGTGATAATAGGCACCGATTGCACATACAATTGTAAAACCAACTATCATACGATCATGACCACGATGGCCTCTCGATATATAGTAATATTTATTACTGTTTATAAAATTTATGTTTTGATAAAGGCAGTTCCCAAATAATGTAAAATATTGCTGAAAGTGGCGTTAAACACCAAGATTCCAATCAAATCAAATATTGTAATTTATTATTATAATAAAGGTCAATGTTCCTTAGGCATAGGTAACATTAGCTGATTTTCACTGTCATTTTGTATCCTATGGTTTACTCGCTACAGAAGACTCTAACATTATTTTTGGGGCCCGGGTGGCTCAATGAGTTAGCTCGTTGGATCTAACAACTCATACAAAGCTTATCACCAATACGGCGTGGGTTCGCGCCCGGCTTTGTAAATTACAAAAAAATGGTGCACTCGACTCGCAACCGCGAGTGATTAAGTTCACTAGTTGCTTGCCCATGGTCGGTGGTTCTCTCCGGGTACTCCGGCTTCCTCCACCACTAAAACTGATCGTCATAATATAGCTGAAATATGTCTGCTGAAAGTGGCGTTAAACACCAAAAAAAAAATCAAATCAATCTTAAATTATTTGTCTTTCCAATCTTTTGACTATTAGGGCAACTTATGAAGGTTATTCCTGAAACTCGTCGTGCGCACTAAATTTGATATCTACCATTTTATGGGGGGAAAAGGGTTCCTACTATTATTTATATCTGACAAGGAGCAACATTTATCAGCATCTCATCTAAATGTATCTGATTCTCTCCATGACAAATTGCTTACTTGACGTTAAACAACAATAAATCACTCTATATAGTGTCTATTATGTGTCTTTACGTTCTGAGTTCCGTGTTGTGATGTCTGTTACGATTTCCGCATGCAAACGATGTTCGTCTCTACATCTATTTGTTTCTAGCAGGGCTGATGATTTATTTTTATTTATTTGTGTTTGCTTGAGGATAGTGGTGTCCAACACATATCGTTTTGTTTTTTTGTTGTTGTTTTTTTAATTTCGTCTTGTGTACCCTATTTTGCCAAATTCTCTGGATTGACCATTCAGTATTCTCTAGATAACGTTTATTGAAAACAAGATAATTTGTTTTAATTCTTATTTTAAATATGACTAAGCAAGGCACGTGTAGAATATCTTATTGAAAGTATATTTAGTTAATATTTCTGACAGGGAACATGATGAATGGTATAATCACACAATAGACCAGTTATTTATTATTGATATTATAAGAACAGGTGTGTTTGTACACAATGTATGTAAAGGTTGTGTATAATCCTTGACAGGGGAACGAAAGCCATCAATGGTATACATGGAGTGTTGACTTTACATTGTCTGTGTGTTGTTATTTTACTATTATTATTTTTTTTATTTATTTTTTTTATTTATTTTTTTTTATTTATTTTTATTTTTTTATAATTTGTTGGTTTTTTTTTGTCGCCATAGTAATGACAACAAACATATGCAAGTAGTTTTCGGTCATTGGGTATTTGTCTTTTGTTTTTACTCTCTAACCTTTAGAATCGCAAATTTTCATAAAATTTCAGGTCAAATCTTGTCCGATTTTGAATTTCCGAAATTATATCAACAAAAGCAAAAATATCATCTATGTGTTTTTGAAAATATATTAAACCATGTTTTAACTATTTATGATTTGTATGCCAACTTCAAATTGTTTTGTCTATTAATGACTATCATTGTATAGTGTCTTTTTTTTTAAGTTCGAAATTTACTGGTATGTGTTTCAGACGTGAACTCCACGCCGATATTTGAGCGTAAAAATATATTTAATATGGTCGATAAAAATATAATCAAAATCGTGAAATAATGGACGGTGGAGTAAATTTTGTAAACATGAAATCAACATTTATGTTTCAAATTTTACCGTGAAATTGACAGGGTCAGATTAATCTTCTAAATTTATTGACAGAAAATTGTTGATATAAAAGCCCTCACGTCTAAAAAAAATAGATAGTCATCCCTTGTGTTGACTATGTTATTGTGTGTGTTGATATGTGTGCTTCCGTATTATCCCTCCTCCAGAATATCCAATCAGACGTGAATACCCTGCTTTCGTTATAGAGTGGAAATTCTGAGTACATTCGTATGTTGCTTGCTAGTTACGCTAAACCTATCACAAGATCAACATACATACTTATGTTGATCATCAACATACATACTTATGTTGATCATAACAAAAACATTTATACTACAGACGATAAAGTTGTAGTCCTACGTTCCCCATTGGACAATCACAATATAACATTCACAGACGGGGAGATTATAATGTTTCATAGGATAGTAACACATTTATTTGTTGTTATGTTCCGTTTATCTCGTTTTTAATATACTTCCTGGTTTATTTAAATAAAATGAACCTATTTTTAGAAATTTTGGAATTTCCTCTTGACGATTCAACAATGGGGATCATGAGAGCATTTCGATTTGATTTTGTGTATATACAGGGCACTTCCCGTTATTGACATTATTGAACTGTATTCAGCAGTGTCACCGAACTCAATTCATACAAAAGGAATAGAACGCACAAGGGTGTATTGTGTGAGTTATTAAAAATTTGAGTTCTGCATATGGCCAATTTGACAATTTATGTCTCTTCAGTAATTGCGAAATGTAACTAATATAGGAATGACTTCTGGAAACATTGGGAAATATTATTATGTATCTCCAAGCACTATCCAAAATGTGTGCTGAAAACGTAACTGATATTGATTAATTAAATATTCCAAGCGATCAGAAATGAACAAAACACACACACACACACACACACACACACACACACACACAGTTAACCTCCCATCTACATATATAATCGGTGTTGTCACAATAGTATTCTTTTAATCAAATAATTTAAATACACAGACTGGATCATACACGCACGATTGAATATAGCTGTATAAATGAAATTGATCAGGTAACCTGACCCTCCTGAATACATGGACTTTCCTGCAATCAATCAACACCTGTTAAGCCACGCCTAACCAGTTGAAAAAAAATAGAGTAATAATAAAGGTATATCATCACACATCATTCACTCGTAATTCGATATTGGTATTTAAATTCTGTTTGAAGGTTTTATCACGTTCACATTTCCCCCGTTCAATATTTTAATGTCATTAGAAAATTTAACATATATATGCATATGGAGTATATATATCGCTCAGTTGATCCGTTATTCCTGGGCGTGTGCTTCCTATTATGATTTCAGTGATAGAGGGGTGTTTCCAGCAAGGCAGCTAAATAGTGGTTAAGTAGAGATAATCATTTCGGACGTTTTACTGTCGCCACAATGACTTAGTTCATTGGAAAGTTTACATATGAAGTATATATTTCTTATTTGATCGGATATTCATGATTTCCTTGACAGAGGGTTGCTGCTAACAAAGTTGATACTGAACCAAAAGGTTCCTGTTGGTTAAGTTGAAAGTTTTACGTTCGCCACCATGACTGAGTTGGTTAGCCGTTACGGAGTATCTGTGTCACAAATGGCCACGGATATGATCCGTTTGTCGTAATCAAAATTCGGTCCTTTTCTCATTCATTACTTATTAACAATTGTGTAACTAGAGAGGTGCCAGACGTAGAGCAGGAACTGCTTAACCTTCCGGAGCATATGAGTGCCTTTAGTGCTATTCGTGTTGCTCGATCTGTAGTTCTGTGTAATGTTTTGTAGATCATTGTTTGTCCTTTTCGTTTGGCCATTGTTTTGTCTGTCCTTTGATTTACGACTTCTGATTACCCCTTTTGGTATCTTCAAAAGGCTACCACAAAGTTCATCGAAAAACTACAACCAAATCATTAGAATACCACTTCTTTCTGAAGATTTGTGAGAACGTGCATTGAATAATTATGTTCCAGACAGGGATGGGTGTCATAGTTGTCGCATTGGTTGATGGTTGTTGACATTAGACGTTGTACCGTCTCCAACGTCGCGGTTAACAGAGTAATTAATTCCGCAAGAGATCGACATCTATAGCTGATGCCTGGGGTATTTATCTACAGTCACTTATACGATAGATTCTCCTCGGCCAGAACCTCGACTAAAATAAATGCATTCAAGACAAGTGGCTTAATAGAAGCCTTCGTAATACAACTCTGCAGCCTAAGTGTGCATATCGCGGCCCACAACTGTATAAGTCAGATAGTAACGTCCGGGCTGATGCATGTCTGGTATGACTGCGTTGGCGATTAAGCTACAGTTTCTCTGGATTGTCTTTTTTGATTGTCACTTCAGTACTCTCTAACGATTATTTATGGTAAACACATGCAAACCGTGTTAAATATAAAAATACCTCAAAATAATTCAAAAGTAAGTAACAGTATATTTTTGACACCACCCAAGGATAAGGATGACCCTTAAAGTCTCCTGGGCTATTACCAAGGTGGTGCTTTTAGTAATTTCTTACCGTATACCAACAATTGTGAAACAAGACTTTCATGCGGTTTAGGTTAGGGTTACGTTTATAGTGTTTAACGCCACTTTCAACAATATTTCAATTATATCGTGGAGGTCAGTTTTTTATTAGTGGAGGAAACCGGAGTACCCGGAGAAAACCGACCTGCCGCAAGTCACTGACAAACCATATTACATAATGTTTTATCGAGTACACCTCCCCATGAACGGGATTTGAACTCAATACATTAGTGGTAATAGGCACTGATTGCATAGGTAGTTGTAAATCCAACTACCATACAACTACGACGTATGGCTTTGGGAAGTAGATTTTGATCATCGTGGTAGTCTAGCAAACAGTTTTGAAGAATAAAACCGTCTTATGTGAATACATGTGTACTAACAGGAAATCTCAATTTAAAATCTATAAATAATCATATTGGCTCAGTAATGCATAAATAAACATGAAAATGAAAAGTTTCAGGCCATCAAGCAATACCAATGAAAAAAGATGTTTATTCAAAAATTAAATTTATATACCGTGAACAAATATGTGTGGAATAATATGTATACACTCAATGAAAAAGTAGATATCATTTAATGCTCATGATATCGAGTATGAGAAAAAGTTGAAGATATTAAATGGGTAATCTATTTATCACATATTTTGCCAGGGCAGATAACATGTTATTGTCCTCATAAAATGTTATTGGCCTGGGGGCAAATAACACGCCGCAAATTATGTTTTTATTACACATGCAAATTCGGCGCTATTTCAATAAAATATGTGATAAGTGGCAGTAAATCGAAGGACAGAGAAAATAATTGCCAAAGAAAAGACAACAAGATAAACAGTGATCTACAAAATATTACATAGAAAACTAAAGTTTGGGTTACACGAACCATACTAAAACCCACAATGCTTATCAGAAAATATGCTTTTTTGCTTTGGTTATAAAATAGGAAGGAAGTTTATGAATGTAATGTCTTTGTATTGCTGACATCATAGAGTGATTTACAGTGTATTGTGTTTCCATTTACAGCGCGTATATGATATGACCGTCGTCGTCTAGATGCCTTAAGTGCAATTTACGAGAGCGGGAGTTGCATATTTGATTTTGGTTCATTTGCACTAAATTCTTTGAAAATGTTAACAATGCGATTTTCTTATGCGTAAACACTACATCGCAAAAGTCCGTTCATTTTAAATTTAAATTAAAAACTGTAATTTGACCCAGTAACATTTGTTCAAAATTTGTCCAAATCAAAGACCAGGTTTCCATCAGCGAGTGCAATAAAGCATGGTAAAATGTCATCGTACGTGCAAATATGGAAAATGATTGCCAAAATGTTAGCAGGGGTAAAGGTCTTATAAAATCAAGACAAAATGAAAGGTTTCATTTATATTTTCCCATTGTTGAGGTCAATTTCTGACCTTATCATGCCTACTCCTGTCAGTTTTGTCAACAAGCTCCTGTTCTGTATGATGTTATAATCGATTGCATTTCCGTTTTATTTAACTTATTGTTTTGGTTTGTTGTATTTTAATTCTTGCTCGTTTGTTTGTCTCGTTTTCGTCCACATGTCGTCGTCCTTTTTCGTAGTTTTACATGAATCTTTTTAATGAAATAACTGTCTTTTTATGATACGGAGTTTAATCTATTTTGTTTTCCATTGGCATATAAGTCATTACTGTGTTCATATGAGTCTTTGTAACGTCAGTAACGAGGGTTCACCTTTCGTGTTGCTCAATATTTAGTTTTCTGTGTAGTGTTTTAAAGATCGTCGTTTGTCCTTCGGGTCAAACCAAAGACCATAAAACTATTCGGTTCGTCTTTACCGTCAGTTGTTTGTGGGCGGGGTCGTGTCTTATTTACGTTATTAGTGTTTGCTTGCGTATAGTGTTGTGTTTTTGTTTTGTTTCTCTTCGTTTTGTGTACCATGTGTTGCCAATTTCTCTGGATTGTCCATTTTTTATTGCCAGTTCGGTATTCTCTAACGTTTATGCAATAAAAGGAATAGAATACCGGACGTCTAAATCAGAATATCATTTTGTCTATTAACGTTCTGAACAGTTTCAAACACAATTCCCATTCTCTGAGATATTAAGTTTTGCAAAAATATTGAAATCCTTCGTTTCCTATTTTACAATAAATCACAATTCCCACACATAGTATATTTCTGTGCTATTGTTTAACCTACATTCTGGTTTGTTGTTTGTAAATTTGTTTTGTATCAAGGGTACACCTGAACAGCTGCTCTCTTGACGTTTATCAATTAATCTGCATAAAAACAAGAAGAAAAAACAATACATAGACAATTTACGTACATTGTCGGCAAATGTAAAATGTCTTTGAACGAGATTTGGAAACAGGACGAAAAACGAGTACTAATAGGGTACGAGGAGACACAGGGTACAAAGAAGCTTTAGATGTCTAGTAGAGTAGAAAGTAAAATTTATACGAACACCTTTAGATAGTTAGTAAATGTACTGATTGCAGTATAAATCTTGACTTTAAAGAGAATTTATCTGAATCATGTTTACGCTAGGCTTCGGCTATGCTTATAGTGTTTTACGTAGCTTTCAATAATATTTCAGTTATATCGTGGCGGTCAATGTTATTGGTGGAGGAAATCAGAGTACACGATCGGACTTATAACTACCTATGAAATCAGTACCTATCAACACTAACATTAAGAGTTCGAATCCCGCTCAGGCGAGGTGTACTCGATAGAATATTATGTAATAAAATTTGTCAGTGACTTGCGGCAGGTCAGTGATTTTCTCCGGGTACTCCGGTTTCCTCCACCAATAAAACTGACCTCAACGATATAACTGATATATAGTTGAAAGTGGCATTTACCACCATAGCCTAAATCCTAACCCCTGTTTGCAAGAAAAACTTGAAGATGCCTAATGGAGTAATCAGAAAATACCAATCAAGGAAGGAGAGACCAGACACTACTCAGAAAACAATTGAGTAACACGAGTCACAATAAAAATCGGGTGTGAACTCAGGTGCTACGGTCGGTCCAGGCCGGCGTGAACTCGTCGCGTGACATGTGAACTCAGGCGCTACGGTCCAGGCCAGCGTGAACTCGTCGCGTGACAAGTGTACTCAGGCACTACGGCCCAGGCCAGCGTGACAAGTGAACTCGGGCGCTACAGTCCAGGCCAGCGTGAATTCGTCGCGTGACAAGTGTACTCAGGGACTACGGTCCAGGTCGTCGTGACAAGTGTACTCAGGCATTACGGCCTAGACCAGCGTGAACTCGTCGCGTGACAACAGTACATTAATTATCATATTTCAAGATATTATTTTTATTAAATGTCGTTCGGTAGTCTTCCTAGCGGATCATGTGTCATGTACACATCCATTTTCATTCGCGTTTAAATTTATTTACACATATGTTGACAAGGTTACCAGTTTAAAGGACACCACACGACGGTGTACTACCTTTGTGCTTAAACTTCCGGGTTTGAATTTCACGGTATCTTTTTTAGGATACCTAAGCACGCGTTAAGAAAAGACTGTTTAAATATAATACACATTAACAGTACTAGTTTTCAATCAAGGAATTTGTATAAACAATTAATTGCATTTGACATTCATTACACAGGTAAGACAATTACCTGTTATTTTAATATTCAAATATAGAAATTATGAGACATGATGTATTCGTGTAAGTACACATTTTGTGTATCTTACTTAAGGTTTTAATTTTCAATTTCCATCCACAAAACACTTAATTCCACCGAGCAATCAAATCCAGCTTAACTCATTGAACACAAAAAGGAGGCACATGACATTTTTTTAATCACAAAACACGAATTCTACCAATATCAATAAAAGGAACAATCGTATCACACCTTAACTCACTGGCATCAAAAACGGACACAGTGACATATGATGCATGTTGGAAATTCATTATATATATTTATGTAAACGACGATTAAAAAAAAAAACCTGCACAAATTTGCTTCTATTTTCTACTAGGCTTATTTCTTATCATTATATACTGTGGGGATTGGAAGGGATCACTCATTTAACTTCTAGATTGTGCTTTGTTTTGTTGTTCTTTTTCTGAAAAAACAAAATTCCTGTCGCAAATATTTTATGGGAAAAATAAAATTGACCTAAAAGATGCAAAGAATAAATATTCTGATCCCTGTATATTCAAGGTGAAATTATTATTAAAACTTGTGGAGGGAGGGGGATAGTGATTTTTCATGTCCAAAAACTAAATAATCTGATTTTTGTTTGGTGTGAAAACAATTTTGATTCGGGGAGGGAGGACATATCTCCTATATATTTATATACATGTATGTCAGAGAAGCTTCCCTCTGAATCACATCAAATATGTGTATTCACAAAGAAGAGTTTTATTTTGACTCGCTCAATGTAGAAAGTTTGTATGCATAATGTAAATGCTATTACCAGTATATTATATGCGAGATTATATCATAGTTGAATTAACATCTACCTGTGCAATCAGTGTCTTTCACCACTATTTTATTTATTTATTTATTTATTTATTTATTTATTTATTTATTTATTTATTTATTTACTTATTTATTTTTACCTGTGCAATCAATGCCTATCACCACTAAAGTTGTGAGTTCGAACCCCGTTCATGGCGAGTTGTACAACATTATGTGATAAAGTTTTCAGTGACTTGTGACAAGTCAATGATTTTCTCTGTGTACTACGGTTTCATCCACCAATAAAACTGACCGCCACGATATAATTGAAATATTGTTGAAAGTGGCGTTAAACACCATAACCACCACACCACCATCTGTTCACAAGGAAGACTTTTATTTCGCCCCTCTCAATGTAGACATTTTGAACGCATCAAACAAATTCTACTACAGACAAACCTGTATTAAGGGGTCACTTTTGGGACAAAGAAAAAGTGCCCTTATAAGAAAGGTGACCTCCTAAAAGAGGTTCAATACATATGAAAATTTATATGACAGGTCAAGAAAATGATGACCTTTTAATACAGATGATGACCACATGGGTTTGACTGTATTTATATATATTGAATAATCAAGAGACAAGACCCAGTTTGTAATTTCGTGCACCCTATATTGCGACCTTGTTCAACAGTTACATAGCAGTTGCTGATATAGAGGGCAATATCAGGATTTATTATACCTCAGTTGTAATTTTCTATATAAAAATCAGCTCTATAGTTTTACTATTGTTCCAGGCTTATGTCGAGAAGTTTACTTCACCGGTCAATAGTTTCCAACTATTTGACCGACACTGTCACATTGTTTCGCGGAATTTTAATGCCGTGTACGGATTGGTTACATGGCTTTACTATTACATTCGGAACTAATATGCTTTCGTAAAATTCGAGAGACACTACAAGTGTGCAGACGTTTCGAATATGACAGGTCAGTTTGTGTCCCTCACAGATGATGATTTAGCAAGAGCAAATTTTACAATAAGTATTCTATATAAATTGTGTGTTGTTAATAATAATTAATTTGTGTCTTATAAATAACCGCTGTATTTATTTCTTCTTTTCAATAAGATGAACGAGAATTTACATTTTTATTTAAACGACGAGAAGTCACACACACATACACATCCATAGACGAGTTTTAATTTGTAAATAACAGGGATGCTTTATTTAGACATATTACATTAAATATAAGTCGTTGCCGTTCACTGCATTCACCGGGTTCGAAAAATTGTAGATGTCTTAGATTGAGAGGGTCGTATGGAAAACCATCCAGAAATATTATTGTAACATTTTAATACATTATTTTACAATTATTTATTCATAAACAAATGTGTTGTTTGTAGGAGGGCTCATGTCTTATTTGTATTTGTTTGTGTATAGTGGTGTCCAACACATATTGTGTTGTGTTTTTGTTTTTGTTTTTCTTCGTCTTGTGTGACCTGCGTTGTCAGTTTCTCTTTCGGTATAATAAAACACTTATTAACTAGATATTCGAGGAATAGTAAGTTTATTGACCCCCTGATACCAACTATTTCCCTTGGCTTCGCCTCGGGCAATAGTTGATATCTCGGGATCAATAAACTTACTATTCCCCTCATACCCAGTCAATAAGTATAAAATACAGACTGCCCAAGGGTCGTGGTACGGACCAGTGAAAATTATATTGCCCGAGCCGGAGGAGAGGGAAATATATATTTCATGGTCAGTACCACGACATTGAAGACACACAAAATATATATTTTTCAAGGAATCAAGAAACCTTAACAGCAACTGCAATTTTAGGAATAAATAAAACCTGACATATAGACAAATGAACAGTTTTAATAATATTATTAATGACTGTTGTTGGTTGAATGATATATATATATATAATTATATAATGCACAAATAGATGACTAATTTAAGATATGTTAGATATGGTCATATTTTTGATACACTGCCAAATGAATCAGATTATTATTCAATACAAATGTCAATAAACTGGTCTCGGATATGAACATTGGGATCAAATACACGTTTAAAACTGGCTAAAGAGGAAAATTGACTTCAGTGTATTTGACATTTTTTTGTAAAAAAAATGACGGAAAGCACTTCACCAACATTATGGCTCAATGCTCTATATTTAATGTATCGGTTCTTTCTAATTGGATAAAGGGGTCGTAATGGCCGAGCTCGTATGATAGTTGGATTTACATCTACCTATGCAATCAGTGACTATCACCACTGATGTTGTCAGTTCGAATCTCGATCAGGGCGAGGTGTACAACATTATGTGATAAATTTTGTCGGTGGTTTTCTCCGGGTCTTTCCGGTTTCCTCCATTAATAAAACGGACCGCCACGATATAACTGATCTATTGTTGAAAGTGGCGTTAAACACCATAAAACCATAAATCTAATCTAAATAAATGAGATGTTAGTTATACATGTAAATGTCAATATTGTCAATATTGTTTGTTATTTAGATTACATAGTTAACAAGTTTATATGATAAAGTTTGTCAATGACTGCAGATCGACTCCCATCAATAGAGCTAACTGGCATGATATAACTGACATATTGTTGAGAATTACAAATAACTAATTATCTAATTTATATCTAAGTACATGTACTGCTTTTAAACCATGGGTTAGGGTTAATTTTATTTTAATCATATTTTATTCAGAAAAGTACTGAAAAGGATTGGATAGCAGGACTAGCCCATATATATCCTCTCCTCAAAGTGAAAGTGAAATAACCATAAATTAACTGCTAAATATGTAATCTATATCAAACTACGTGCACTACTTTTATACCATGTGCCAGGGTTAGGGTTATGGTGATTTATCGTGGCGGTCAATTTTATTGGTGGAGAAAATCGGAGTACTCGGAGAAAACCACCGACCTGCCGAAAGTCACTGATAAATTATATCACATAATGTTGTATCGAGTACACTTTGCCATGTTAAAACAAACTCTTGCTTCCGAAAGATATTCAAATTATTTGACTTTGCGGTACCTAAGCAATATGTATATCAGGGAAACCGTGGTATAAATGATCTGTAGCATGAAACAATGAAATCTCACATCTAGGTCGTTGATTATTACACGGCTCTCTAAGAGTAATAAAACTACAGCCCAGATTTAAAGTGTGCAGTATTTCGTTTCTCTGTGTTTTATTTCACAGTTCTAAGGTGTTGTCTACATTCTGGTATATAAACCATAAAAGATCAATAAGGGTAATAACAAAATTACCGAACTCCGAACAATCTTACAAAGGGAAAGTCAAACTCATAAGTATATAAACAGACAAAATCAGTCAACAAAGGAAAAGAATGTATTCATGTCACAATTACGGTTATTCCAATGACGCGTCGTGTGCACTAAATTAGATGTCGGTTTGTTTTCATTTCGTCTCAGTTGGGTAATTACATATAATATAACAGTCCTATTTCGCTTTGGTAGAGATTTCATGTTCAGATATACCTCACTAGGTAAAAGTAGGAAGTCGTGTAAATTATGTGTTTTGCAATTCAGTTATAGTAGTAAAGTGTAGTATTACAATAATTACAATAATGAATATATTATGCATTTGGTTTAAGATTTAAATGTAAATATTCTAATAGAAGGTCATAATGTATTAAATGTATATGTACATGTAGATTGTGTGTACATATAATGCATTTAATTATTTACATTCTTATTGTAAGAAATGTTCAGGTATTTTCAGTTATTAGTTTAAAGTCATTACAATGCTTCATTCCACAGCAAAGATATATCGTGAAAAGCAATAATAATATGCATGGTTTCTTTGTTTCTTTGATGTTGTTTAGCACCACTTTCAACAATATTTCATTTATATCGTGGCGGTCAGTGTGTACCCTATGCTGCCATTTTCTCTGGATTGTCAATGTTTTTGCTGCCCCTTCGGTATTCTCTAACTTTTATTTATCAACCAAATATTATCACCAGGCTCAAGCTAGCGACCACTAAGCTAGCGAACAATAAGGCGATATGTCTCATATAACAGTCCTATTTCTCTTTGGTAGAGATTTTATGTTCAGATATACCTTATTAGGGCAAAATAGAAAGTCGTGTAAATTATGTGCCATTTGTTTGCTTTAAAATTCAGGTGTAATAAGGTGTAGTATTACAATAATTACAATAATGTATATATTATGCATTTAAAAAAAAATTTAAATGTAAATATTCTAATATAAGGTCATAACGTATTAATTGTATATATACATGTACATTGTGTATGTACATATAATGCATTTAATTATTTACATTCTTATTGTATGAAAGTTGATGTTCAGGTAATTTACCACTACCTATACAATAAGTGCCTATCACCCCTAAAGTTGTGGGTTCGAATCTCGATCAGGGCAAGGTGTGCAACATTATGTGATAAAGTTTGTCAGTGATTTGCGACAGGTCTGTGGTTTTCTCCGGATACTCCGTTTTCCTCCACCAATAAAACTGACCGCCACGATATAACTGAAATATTGTTGAAAGTGGCGTTAAACATCATAACCCTAACCCTGACCCAATATGAACTTTATGTCAGTCAAATCAGTTATTACATACAGATTAATACATGGGCATTTCCATATTGGCCTGGTTATCATCCCAAGACTGCCATATTGGCCCGAGACGCAGTCAAGGGCCAATATGGGTCGAGGGATGCTAACCAGGCCAAGATGGAAATGCCCATGTATTAAACTATTTATTACACACTTCCGACATCTAGAAAAGAAACACCCATATTGGCCTGAGACGAAGTCGAGGCCCATATTGGCCAGGGCCAATATGGGCCTCGATATGGAAATGATTTTGTAGTAATCCAATAACCATTTATTTTCCCGGGGTGTGAAAATATGGACAGTTTACTTCCGGTCATATTGGTCATACAAAAATGCCTTTATTTTAACTAAGTATGTAATAAATGTATATACTGTATACAGCTATTGTGATGTTATATATTTTTAGTACCTATGTATTTGGTGGTGAGATATTAATTGCATGCAAGCCAACCCAGATGAATTTCAAGCTATAGCTGTTGGAAAGTAGATTTATGCAAAATAACCTGTTTTTAATATTTGTATATACATGTATATCTTTATTCCAAAAATACGTTTTTAGTAGAGGTAATAAATTATGAATTTAGCGTCTTCATAATTACTGGATAGGTGTACATAATGATAGATTTGATATAATTGGCTTAAAGACATCACAATGTTTCCAGAGCAAGCAAAATTATCAAGGAATTCGTTTTGATAATATATTTGTAAAATTGTTAACACTTTCCTCATCATCCCAATGTATATGTGTAATAAAATCGTAGATATCCAATTTAGTAATCACGAGACGTTTCTATAGTTACTTTCATCAAGTACGTTCATAGTCATAAGACTTCAAAGCCTAGTAATTGAAGGTATTTTTGTGGGTAAATACACCAAATGACCTAAACAGGATATTTAAAATCGGCTCAGGTCAACTGTCCATGTGTGTTAGGGGTATCGATTCTGCCTCTTTCTACAGTTGTTCTATTTATAGAAAGCGTAGATATCAAATTTAGTGCGCTCCACCCGTTTCTGAAATAAATGACCACGGATATGTTCCACTTGTCGTAAACATTTCCCGGTCCTTTCCTCATTAACGACTTATTATCGGGTTTTTAACTGGATCAACACGACGGGTGCCACAAGTGGAGCAGGAACTGCTTACCCTTCCGGAGCACCTGAGTTCACCCCCGATTTTTATTGGTGTTCGTATTACCCGATCTTTAGTTTTATATGTATGTTTTGTTGATCGTTGTTTGTCCTTGTGTCCTTTTTCTTTTGGCCATTGTGTTGTCTGCTCTTCTTCAATATACAGTTTCTGATTACCCCTTTGGTATCTTTTTGACCATTGTGTTGTCTGCTCTTCTTCGATATACAGTTTCTGATTACCCCTTTGGCATCTTTTGGCCATTGTGTTGTCTGCTCTTCTTCAATACACAGTTTCTGATTACCCCTTTGGTATCTTTTTGGCCATTGTGTTGTCTGCTCTTCTTCGATATACAGTGTCTGATTACCCCTTTGGCATCTTTTGGCCATTGTGTTGTCTGCTCTTCTTCAATACACAGTTTCTGATTACCCCTTTGGTATCTTTT
>MJUT01047078.1:564929-581733 GCA_002080005.1 Gigantidas platifrons
TTTACCTCCAGCTGTTTATAGGAGGCTCATGTCTTATTTACATTATTTCTGTTTGTTTGGTTCGTGTTTACCTCCAGTTGTTCATAGGAGGCTCATGTCTTATTTACGTTATTTGTGTTTGTTTGGTTCATCTTTACCTCCGGTTGTTTATAGGGGACTCATGTCTTATTTACGTTATTTGTGTTTGTTTGGTTCGTGTTTACCTCCAGTTGTTTATAGGAGGCTCATGTCTTATTTACGTTATTTGTGCTTGTTTGGTTCATCTTTTCCTCCAGTTGTTAATAGGAGGCTCATGTCTTATTTACGTTATTTCTGTTTGTTTGGTTCGTGTTTACCTCCAGTTGTTTATAGGAGGCTCATGTCTTATTTACGTTATTTGTGTTTGTTTTTTTCATCTTTACCTCCAGTTGTTTATAGGAGGCTCATGTCTTATTGATGTTGTTTGTGTTTGTTTGGTTGATCTTTACCTCCAGCTGTTTATAGGAGGCTCATGTCTTATTTACGTTATTTGTGTTTGTTTGGTTCATCTTTACCTCCAGCTGTTTATATGAGGCTCATGTCTTATTTACGTTGTTTCTGTTTGTTTACGCATAGTGGTGTCCAACACATATTGTGTTGTGTGTTTGTTTTGTTTTTCGTCGTCTTGTGTACCCTATGCTGCCATTTTCTTTGGACTGTCAATGTTTTTGCTGCCCCTTCGGTAGTATCTAACGTTTATTTATCAACCAAATATTATCACCAGGCTCAAGCTAGCGACCACTAAGCTAGCAAACAATAAGGCGATATCTCTCAAAACCAAACAAATAAATAAAAGGGAAATGTACTTAGAATATTTCTAGCGACCAATAAGAAATATATTTCTGTAAGTGCACAATCAGCACATTGAATCGACATCTGGGCGTACAGGGAATATTTCTGGACAACCCCCCCCCCCCACACACACTTCTACAATAAGAAGTAGACACTCATGTGAATAAAAAGACAATACATTGTATGTGATATTTCTCATGTTCACTCAAACATAAAATATTTCTTCTCTTTACTAAGCATATTAACAAAGACACACATATATTTTGGGATGACGGGATTATAAAACAGCACGCCAACTTTAAATAAACATAGCGTAAACAAATTATTTACTGTCATGAAAACCGTTAATAATTTCGATATGCCATCGCTTTGTAAAACAACATAAAGTCCCAAGATTCTCCGTTCCCATGTCTCATAAAAAAAAATGTGAATATAGAACAATAGAAATATATAGCTATACGTTTGTTTTTTTTTAAATAAACAAAATATAAATCCTGCATGTGCGTGTCGCATTTATTTAATAGTTTTTATCTATTTATTTTTAAATTGTGTATTTATTTGTGCCAAACCACTAATTTAATTCACTAATCAGAGCTTAGAACATATAGCAGTCCCTTTTAAAGAAAAAAGTACCTTTCACTTTGTGGTAGTGTGAATAATGTTGAATGGAAGAGAATAATTAAAATTGATAGTTAAAGTTAAATATATACGGATTATATCGAGCCCAATTTTGGCTATATTTATTTGAATTGGAATCCTTTATTAAGGTTTTAATGCAGGCCTATAAATACGATAATTCTGGGAATGACCTTGCTATTTTTAGACCACGGAATGTCCCAGAGCATGGCATTTCGATGCACGACTATACCATCAAGTCATTTAACAACCTGCTGTGGGCTTGAGGTCCATTATATTATCCCACATAGGCACTTAAGTCAGTTAAAGACCTTGGCAATACCTTTGTTTAAGCCAAAAGTGGGTAAGAACTTTGCCGTCCTTCGATATTTATATGGTCTATTAATGGGGGCACCCCCCAATCAAAATATAAAAGTTGGTCTTTAACACTCTGCTGTGGGCTTGAGGTGCATTATCCCACCTAGGCACTTAAGTCAGTCAAAGACCTTCGCAATACCTTTGTCTATGTCAAAAGTGGCTAAGGACTTTGCCGTCCTTCGATATTTTTATGGCCTATTAATGGGGGCACCCCCCAATCAAAATATCAAAGTTGGTCTTTAACACCCTGCTGAGGGCTTGAGGTGCATTATCCCACCTAGGCACCAAGTCACTTAAAGACCGTGGCAATACTTTTGTCTAAGCCAAAAGTGGGAAAGAACTTTGCAGTCCTTCGATATTTTTATGGCCTATTAATGGGGGCACCCCCCCAACCAATCAAAATATCAAAGTTGGTCTTTAACACCTTGCTGTGGGCTTCAGATGCATTATCTCACCTAGGCACTTAAGTCAGTTAAAGACCTTGGCAATACCTTTGTCTAAGCCAAAAGTGGGTAAGAACTTTGCCGTCTTTCGATATTTTTATGGCCTATTAATGGGGGATTCCCCCAATCAAAATATCAAAGTTGGTCTTTAACACCCTGCTGTGGGCTTGAGGTGCATTATCCCACCTAGGCACACGTACAAATTATGAGACATGATGTATTCGTGTAAGTAGAAATTATGAGACATGATGTATTCTTGTAAGTACAAATTAAAAGACATGATGTATTCTTTTAAGTACAAATTATGAGACATGATGTATTCTTGTAAGTACAAATTATGAGACATGATGTATTCTTGTAAGTACAAATTATGAGACATGATGTATTCTTGTAAGTACAAATTATGTGTTTCTTACTTAAGGTTTTAATTTTCAATTTCCACCCACAAAACACTTAATTCCACCGAGCAATCAAATCCAGCTTAACTCATTGAACACAAAAAGGGGGCACATGACATTTGTTTAGTCACAAAACACGAATTCCAACAATATCAATAAAAGGAACAATCGCATCTCACCTTAACTCACTGGCATCAAAAAAGGACACAGTGACATCTTTCACATTCTGGTATATAATCCATTAAAGATCAATAAGGGTAATAACAAAATTACCGAACTCCGAACAATCTTACAAAGGGAAAGTCACAACTCATAAGAATATAAACAGACAAAATCAGTCAACAAAGGAAAATAATGTATTCATGTCACAATTACGGTTATTCCAGAGACGCGTCGTGTGCACTAAATTAAATATCGATTTGTTTCCATTTCGTCTCAGTTGAGTGATTACATATCATATAACAGTCCTATTTCTCTTTGGTAGAGATTTCATGTTCAGATATACCCCACTAGGTAAAAGTAGGAAGTCGTGTAAATTATGTGTTTTACAATTCAGTTGTAGTAGTAATGTGTAGTATTACAATAATTACAATAATGAATATATTATGCATTTGGTTTAAGATTTAAATGTAAATATTCTAATAGAAGGTCATAACGTATTAATTGTATATATACATGTACATTGTGTATGTACATATAATGCATTTAATTATTTACATTCTTATTGTAAGAAAGTTGATGTTCATGTAATTTACAACTACCTATACAATCAGTGCCTATCACCTCTAAAGTTGTGTGTTTGAATCTCGATCAGGGCGAGGTATGCAACATTATGTGATAAAGTTTGTCAGTGATTTGCGACAGGTCTGTTGTTTTCTCCGGATACACCGTTTTCCTCCACCAATAAAACTGACCGCCATGATATAACTGAAATATTGTTGAAAGTGGCGTTAAACATCATAATCCCTAACCCTAATCCAATATGAACTTTATGTCAGTCAAATCAGTTATTACATACAGATTAATACATGGGCATTTCCATATTGGCCTGGTTATCATCCCAAGACCCCAATATGGGCCGAGGGATGATAACCAGGCCAAGATGGAAATGCCCATGTATTAAACTATTTATTACATACTTCCGACATCTAGAAAAGAGACACCCATATTGGCCTGAGACGAAGTCGAGGCCCATATTGGCCAGGGCCAATATGGGACTCGATATGGAAATGATTTTGTAGTAATCCAATAACCATTTATTTTCCATTGGTGTGAAAATATGGACAGCTTACTTCCGGTCATATTGGTCATACAAAAATGCCTTTATTTTAACTAAGTATGTAATAAATGTATATACTGTATACAGGTATTGTGATGTTATATATTTTTAGTACCTATGTATTTGGTGATGAGATATTAATTGCATGCAAGCCAACCCAGATGAATTTCAAGCTATAGCTGTTGGAAAGTAGATTTATGCAAAAGAACCTGTTTTTAATATTTGTATATACATGTATATCTTTATTCCAAAAATACGTTTTTAGTAGAGGTCATAAATTATGAATTTAGCGTCTTCATAATTACTGGATAGGTGTACATAATGATAGATTTGATATAATTGGCTTAAAGACATCACAATGTTTCCAGAGCAAGCAAAATTATCAAGGAATTCGTTTTGATAATATATTTGTAAAATTGTTAACACTTTCCTCATCATCCCAATGTATATGTGTAATAAAATCGTAGATATCCAATTTAGTAATCACGAGACGTTTCTATAGTTACTTTCATCAAGTACGTTCATGGTCATAAGACTTGAAAGCCTAGTAATTGAAGGTATTTTTGTGGGTAAATACACCAAATAATCTAAACAGGATATTTAAAATCGGCTCAGGTCAACTGTCCATGTGTGTTAGGGGTATCGATTCTGCCTCTTTCTACAGTTGTTCTATTTATAGAAAACATAGATATCAAATTTAGTGGCTCCACCCGTTTCTGAAATAAATGACCACGGATATGTTCCACTTGTCGTAAACATTTCCCGATCCTTTCCTCATTAACGAATTATTACCGGGTTTTTAACTGGATCAACACGACGGGTGCCACTAGTGGAGCAGGAACTGCTTACCCTTCCGGAGCAACTGAGTTCACCCCCGATTTTTAGTGGTGTTCGTATTACTCGATCTTTAGTTTTATATGTATGTTTTGTTGATCGTTGTTTGTCCTTTTGTCCTTTTTCTTTTGGCCATTGTGTTGTCTGCTCTTCTTCGATATACAGTTTCTGATTACCCTTTTGATATCTTTCGGCCATTGTGGAGTCTGCTCTTCTTCAATATACAGTTTCTGATTACCCCTTTGGTATCTTTTTGGCCATTGTGTTGTCTGCTCTTCTTCGATATACAGTGTCTGATTACCGCTTTGGTATCTTTTGGCCATTGTGTTGTCTGCTCTTCTTCGATATACAGTTTCTGATTACCCCTTTGGTATCTTTTGGCCATTGTGTTGTCTGCTCTTCTTCGATATACAGTTTCCGATCCTTTGGTATCTTTTGGCCATTGTGTTGTCTGCTCTTCTTCGATATAAAGTTTCTGATTACCCCTTTGGTATCTTTTGGCCATTGTGTTATCTGCTGTTCTTCAATATACAGTTTCAGATTACCCCTTTGGTATCTTTTGGCCATTGTGTTGTCTGCCCTTCTTCGATATACAGTTTCTGATTACCCCTTTGGTATCTTTTGGCCATTGTGTTGTCTGCTCTTCTTCGATATACAGTTTCTGATTACCCCTTTGGTATCTTTTAGCCATTGTGTTGTCTGTTCTTCTTCGATATACAGTTTCTGAACCTTTGGTATCTTTTGGCCATTGTGTTGTGTGCTCTTCTTCGATATACAGTTTCTGATTACCCCTTTGGTATCTTTTGGCCATTGTGTTGTCTGCTCTTCTTCGATATACAGTTTCTGATTACCACTTTGGTATCTTCAAACTCTTCTTCATCAGATACGCGCAATACCAAAAGATGGGAAAGGTGTTAAATTTTGGAACTATTCCGACAGGGTGGTATTTGTTTTCCTTTATTTCGATTATATACCCGCTATGATATAGAACATCAAACCATATATTATCACAATAAATATACTTATGCACGCATATAGTATTTCACCAGTTGAGCGTCAAGGTTTAAACCGATGCAAATTTTACTGGTGTGATGATATTCTAGACACCATAATTATCAAATAAATTATTTAGATTGTAGAACTGTCAAATAATAAAAAAAAATAACTGTTTCTCGTATTATCATGTGTCGCAATCAGGAAATTAAATGCGAACCTATTGACCCAGTGCACTATCAATATCGTTACATAGCATTTTAAATAAGCAGTTTCCAGATCTAGACACCATAATTATCCAATTATATATACTGAATACAGAATTGTAAAGTCACTTATTCCTATGAGTTACTCTCCACCACTTGTTATAGAAGTGTTTACACCAACCCAGGGGAGAAAGAGACCATGTATTTGTATGTTAGGGGTATCGATTTCACCTCTTTGTTTCATATTACCATTTTTATCCCCTCACCAAAGACGTTGCGAAGGGATATAGTAACACTACCGTCCGTCCTTCCTTCATTCCGTCGATTCGTCCTCCTTCCGTTGGTCCGTCCTTCCGTAACATCCTTGTGAACATTCTAGAATCAACATCCTTCGTTGGATTTTGACCAAATTTGGTACATACTTAGTCCTTATGAGAATCTGGAACTCTATTGATTTTCAAGGTGATAGGTCAAAGGTCAAAGTCACTGGGTCAAATTTTTAGCTTTAGGTAAGGGGATACGCCACGCTTTGCGTTGCCATTTTTCTATTGGATGTTAGAACTGTTCCGACAGTGTAGTGTTTGTTGTGTTTCATTTTGCTATGAGAGCGAAGTCCAATAGAAGCTAATTGTTTCACTATCCATATTATCATTGCATTTGTATACATTATTTGTGCAGCTCTAGACAACAAAGCTATGCATATCTATTACGGATTTGTAGAATAATGAACGTTCTATTAGGGGATGTTTGAGGGTAGGGGTTATGGTGTTTAACACCACTTTCACCAATATTTCAATTATATCGTGGCAGTCAATTTTATGGGTGGAGGAAACCGGAGTTCCGCAGAAAATCACCGACATGTGGCAAGTCACTGACAAACTTTATCACATAATGTTGTTAATGAGTACACCTCACTTAAGCAGGACCGGAGAAGGAGGCAAATGGTGATGCTAAATATGTGCATAATCGCTATGACGTAATATCTTGACAACAAAGATGGACTTTGCAAGGGACTTTTAATATGGCGTTGAAAAACTATAAGTAGGTACATATTCGTTATATTTTTACAGCGAAAATGTCTCTGCCAACCGATTATGAATATGACGAGAAGAAACAACTTAATTTACCACAGTTCCACAAAAAATTTAAAGATCAACTGCCAATGTTAGTTATTGTAACAGAAGGCTTCTATGGAGAAACAAAGTATGATGACTTCTCAAACGATCAGGTACTTAATATTGGAGAACTATATATCAATGTCAATGGTAACTTGGATATCTAATTTAGTGTGCTCAATGTCCTCATACTCCTTAATTGTCCAATCAGAATTCTGTATTCATTGAAAGAAACGTTTGAAGATACCAAAGGGGTAATCAGAAGCCGTAATTCGAAAAAGTACAGACAACACAATGACCACATTTGTATAAGAGGACAATAGAAACAGAAAAAAACAAATAGATCATTTTACGAAATATTTCCAGCCATGAATTCAGAGAGTGACGTTTCAGAAATAAAATCAAATATATCAAATTTGGTTTGCAAGAAGCGTTTCTGGAATAACCTTCATTTGGTACCCTTAAAGCCAAGATGTTTGAAATCAAACAATTTAAAAGTATTTGCGAACAAGAAAACCAAAAGGTATAAGCAGGATAGCAAAAAATGGGCTTAAGTCGCATATTCCTGAGAAAGAAATGAAGTTCTGCAAGGTAAGCTTTTGCTGTACATAAACGTCAAAGAATACCGAAATTAAAAATGGACAATCCAGAGAAACTGTCAACATAGGGTACACAATGCGAAGAAAAACACAACACAATATGTGTTGTACACCACTATGCACAAACACAAATAAGGTAAATAAGATATAAGCAGATGGGTATTCAGATTTTCATGACAATTGCAGGGTTGGTAGATCTTGACATGTTGAACATTTTTGCTCTTTAAACTTATCATCTATCTCTTATAGTTTTTGAACTACAGAACGAAAAGTATTAAAATTTTGAAAATTTGATGAAAAAAGGGCAATAACTCCTACAAACAACTGGAGATAAAAAAGAAACGAGCATCGTTTTATGTATCTAAGGCCATTACTAGTTTATCATTTATCTGCCAGGTAATTCGACTTCACCGTCCATGTCAACAGCTAAGAGCACTTGGGAGGTTATCACGTTATGCCAAACGTTTAAGAGACGAGTTTCTAAGTATACCTGTAGATGGAAAATATACGTTTTCTGTCGTTAAAGACTCGAAGAGAGGTATAGAATCTTTCCATTATTCATGTATATGCACTGGTACTAAATTAATTACTGTGGTTTCATTTATTCGCGTGGGTATCAATCAGACGAAATAGAAAAGGAACAGTCGATCCAATTACCAAAAGCAAAAGAAGAAGCAATGATCTACAAAACACTACTAAAAGAACTAAAGACTGAGCAACAAAAACCCCGCAAAAACTGGGGGATGAATTCAAGTGCTTTTGAAGGTTAACCAGTCTTTTAACCATTATTGCCACCTGTCTTGTCACTATTTAGCGACGCGAATATTTGCTAATGCGGAAATCGTGGACAACCCTTTAATACTCATTGTTGCTAAACATTCACCCATATTGATAAACTCAATAAATAATGATTTGATATCAAAATTACATTTATTTCATAGGAGGGTGTNGCCATTGTATAGAATAATTCAGTTATTTCGTAGAGGAAGGACTCAGGTGGCTCAATGAGTTAGGTAGTTGGATTACCTAGCAACTCATACAAACCTATCACCAATACGGCTTGAGTTCGTTCCCGACTTTGTAAATTATAAAAAAGGTGTACTCGACTAGCAGCCGCAAGTTTACGAATTGCTTGTCCATGGTCGATGGTTTTCTATGGGTACTCCGGCTTCTTCCACCACTCAAACTGATTGCCATGATATAGCTGAAATATTGCTGAAAGTGGCGTTAAACACAAAAAAAAATCACATCGTAGAGGAGAAATGTGTTAATAGAGGTGTCACTTGCGCCAAATCGATAGATTTCCAAACAAATGACAAATATATAAATGGGATATTCAGGGCTAGAAATTAACTTTTTTCACCACAAGCAAAACTTTGCTAGTTAAATAAAAATCTACTAGCAAACAGACTGACCTGACTAGCAACCAAATTTAACATAAAATGTATGTTATTTTCATTGAAATATGTAGCAATAAGACTAAGGTTTTAAGTGTTTTATTAAATTAAGCAATTCACTGTCTCTGACTATATCACATTGTGAAAGGCAACCTTGACCATTAAGTAAGTCGCTCCTGGACATTCTGGCTTCTATGATTTATTTCTTAAAAGAAACATGTACCTGATGTAAACAAACAAGCATTAATATTTCCTGGGGAATGGCCATATCATATGAAAACATACACCGTGTTTTAAACAATGTTTTATTGGACAGTAATATAAAGAGCCACACACTGTACCTCAAAAAATTCCATGTACCCCCAAATTGATGGAGTTGGGGTACATGTACCCTCAAATGAAAAAAAGCTGTGGGTATGCTGCATCACTGTGCATGTACTGAACTTTTTTCATCTCAAATAATTATAACCAAGATAGTAACTAATGACTGGCTTGTGTCTGTTTTAATTATGTAATATGACCGAATAATTATTGTAAAGCCAGAAAAGGAAATATGCCTGTTCTGTTATTTTGTTGTTGCTTTTTTCATGTGAAAATTGTATTAAAGAGATGAGTTAGAGTTAATCAAGATGGAAACAGAGCAATAATAATTATATGAATAAAATTATGAGATCACTTCTGTTAAAAACATGATAATTGATTTACTCTAGCTAGCTATAGGCAAAAGTTGGATAAACGAAAATCGTAATCTTGCCATTCTTGCAAGCAGACAGGCTGCATTCATATGATAGTGTAACAGCTGTCACACAACGATTTTCATGATTATTTCCTCTTAATCACTGTTAACACTATAACCACAATTATAAATCTACCTGAATCTTGGTGAAAGAATTTCGTAATTTTTGTAACGTCGCGATCAGAAACTTTTCTTCTTTTTGACATTTCAACTGGTAACTTGAACTGTAAAAATTAAAACCAGATGTTATTTTAAAAATCGGGAACCAGTATGGTTGTTCGTATTTCTCGGACAGAGACGTAAATATTCGTATTTCTTGGACAAATACGTAACTATACCGTCCTTTTTTATGAAGTCAATGCGATCTTTACCGATCTTATGAGAAAACAAATTTACACATTTGTAATAGTTCAGATACGATTCTGAACACATACTTTTTTACAACTAGCAAAATTCTGCTAGTTCTAACTTTATTCACTAGCAAAATTAAGGCAAATTGAAATTTCAACTAGCAATTTGCCTGCTTGCTAGCGTTAATTTCGAGCCCTGGATATTGTTGAATGTGGCGCAAAACACTTATTATCAACATTATTATAAATTTCAATTTAATATTAAATATTCTATTTACAATTTTTGTAATATTAATAAGCGTATTTTGCCTACTTACTTGTACATGTGATATAAAACGTTTATTTTGAACACCTCGGTGGTATTTATATTTCCGCATACATCGATGTACGGTTCGGCTTTACCTCCCGTTATTCATAGGAGAGCCCATGCCTTTTGTTACGTTATTTGTGTTTGTTTGCATATAGTGGTCTCAAACACAGTGAAACGAGTGAGAAATACTGATCATTGTTTAACGCTAAGTGGGTAACATACCATTTGCCAATTCCCGACTTGATTCTAAAATTATACGCCTTTTCCACATGTGTGCAGTAGTTGTCTCCCTTTAAGGCAGACAAAAGTGTCAATTTCATGCAATATTCAACCAAAATGACATATATTTTTCTCATACTCTGTATAAAATTTAAATGTTGTAACGACTTATGGATTTGTTATTTGCTATAAACGTAACTTCTATTATTTTACAAGGTTCAATTATCTATAAATTTTCAGAAAATTATACTCAAATTCGTAATCCTTTCTGTTGCTCTTGCATTGAACGGGAACCATGTTGTCCTCTGCAAGGGAAATAACTCAAATAATAAAATGTTAAACGTGTATAATTTTAGAATTAAGTCGGGAATTAGTAAGTGGTGTATTGTGAAGATATATCACGGTGAGAACAAGCTAGATTCGATCGGGTGATGGTGATGTCAACTTTGTACTAAACCAACACGCTTAGCTGTATTTTATAGTTCTAGCTCACTGAAACAAAAGTCCGCTATTAGACATGTTGCTCCAATGAGACACATTATTCTGATTCCGAACCAATCAATATTTGGCTTTACTCCTTAATGTTGCATGCTTAGCTGAGAAACAGCAAATAACAATGTTATATTCTTTGGTTTGACCCGACGGGGGCTGGAACCCATAATCTACCGCACTCGAGGTGAGTACACTAACCATTCCATTTGAGGATACAAAACGGGTAGTCAGAATCCGTACAGACAACAAAATGGTGAAAAGAACTGGAGGCTTATTATTGATGATCCTACAGTGATTGTGAATTGCATAACAGCAATAAATAGGCTGAGTTTTTTTTTTATTAATTGGTGTCTAACAAAAACGTAGATATCAAAGATAGTGCACACGACGCATTTCTGGAAGAACCTTTTTCGGGTACGCTCAAAGTCAAAATATTTGAGAGCCAACTAATTTAAAAGTCGTTGGGAGCAAGAAAACAAAAGGGCCGAAACAGGATAGCCAAAATCGGCTATGGTCACCCTATGCCTCTAAGTATGAAACGGGATAGTCATTCATGTTCAATTACATCTATACCATACATTTCTAACTAAAGATGTATTATTTTATATAATAACAGGTGTTCTCAGTCCAAGCTATACATTGGTGGCTTTGTCCCCGGATATCTCTGTAGCTGCTATAACGGGATATACAGAAAAATCAAAGGAAACTTTTCAAAGAAAAATTAAGTCGATGGATACATTTGTCGAAAAGAATGTCAAGTTTAAAGATCACGACGGTTGCCCAGGTAAGAAACTCCAACTAGATCATATGAGGAGCCCAGGTAGGAAACCATAACTAGGTCATAATGAGGAGCTAGGTAGATATATATTACGAGGTCATAATGAGGAGCCCAGGTAGATAGATAGAATTATGTCATAATGAGGAGCCCAGATAA
Organism: Gigantidas platifrons; assembly: GCA_002080005.1. Taxonomy (NCBI): domain Eukaryota; kingdom Metazoa; phylum Mollusca; class Bivalvia; order Mytilida; family Modiolidae; genus Gigantidas; species Gigantidas platifrons. The sequence goes on from MJUT01047078.1 coordinate 577,038, forward strand.
GAAGCTATACCTAGGTCATAATGAGGAGCCCAGGTAGGAAGCTATATCGTAACTAGATTGCAATGAGGCACCTGGTAGAAAACTAAAACTAGGTCATATGAAGAGCCCAGGTAGGAAGCTATAGCTAGGTCATATGAGGAGTCCATGTAGAAACCTATAAATAGTTCATAATGAGGTGCACAGGTAGGAAGCTTTAACTAGATTGCAATGAAGAGCCCAGGTAGAAAGCTATGACTATGTCATAATGAGGAGCCCAGGTAGAACACTATACCTAGGTCATAATGAGGAGCCCAGGTAGAAAACTATAACTAGGTCATAATTAGGGGCCCGGGTAGAATACTATAACTAGGTCATAATGAGGAGCCCGGGGAGGGAACTATGACTACGTCATAATGAGGAGCCCAGGTGAAAAAACTATAGCTAGGTCATCATGAAGAATCATGAAGAAATGTAGCTTCTTTCATCATCACAGACAATAGAAATATTAAATTGTAATATATTTTGGGATGTTTGTACCTGCCAGGTGTTCAATATGTATATTTATATTATAAGTGTGCAAAAAGCACAATCTAAATAAAATTAGGTGTTTGTTTTATCTTGTCCAATGTTTTTCGTTCGGCGATACACTAAAATGTAGCTACATTCCGTCCATGTATCAAAACCTAGCGTATGCCAAGAGCTGGCGTCCGATTATTCCATATATTACGGGTTATGGTGTTTAACGCCACTTTCAAACAATATTTCAGTTATATCGTGATTGTCAGTTTTATTGGTGGAGGAAACCAACCGGAGTAACCACCGACCTGCCACAAGTCACTGTCAAATTGTATCACATAATGTTGTATCGATTGCATCTCGCATGAGCGAGATTCGAACTCACACCTTTAATGTTGATAGGCACTGATTGCACCGGTAGTTGTAAATCCAACTATTATACGATAACGACACATGTTTAACTCCATGTGTTTAACTGTCTTCTATATGATTGGGGGTGCAATGATGAATGAAAGGTTATATGACAAGACCCCAAAAAGGCTGTTGATCGATGGAAGAGGTACATCGTTGGGTAAGGTGGTTAATTCTAATAATATCAGAGTTATATCATGGAGTTCAGATTGATATTACTGCTCAAATTCAGGAATTGATGACCCCTCCGGAGCACCTTAGTTCACCCCATGATTATTAGTAGTGTTCCTGTTACTCGATCTTTAATTGTTTGTGTAGTGTTTTGTAGACATCTGTTTGTCCTTTTGCCAATTGTGTTTTCTGTCCATCTTCGACTTACGGATTCTGATGACCCCTTTGGTATCTTCAAACTCTCAAACAAATAACAGAACGATAACCATAAGAGTGAGTGAGCGAGTGAGTGAGTGAGTGAGTGAGTGAATGTTTATTTAATGCCAAATGAGCATTTTTGTGAGCTATTATGCATTGGCTAATCAAATACTGAACAATAAATCATAGCAATGGACAGATGCACTTTCATGGTTGTGTAACAAATTTAGCAAGAAGAAAAATCATAGTATATTTGATTATCATGCTCTTATATAAGGATTTTCGTTTCTTGCAGACATGACTATGTTTGAACGAGGCGCCATAACTACTGGTACAGGAAACGCTGTTCCGCCTGATTTATTACCACGTGACTATTCACATGGTGTTGATGATGATGCAACCCCACCTCCACGTCCACCCAGGCCTTCTATAAAGAATAAAGACAAATTTAAAGAAGACGAATTTGCAGAAAATTATGAAGTACCTCCAATTCCGGACAATAACTGGACTCCGCAACGACCACCAAAGAAAGGCAGTAGACCTTCGTTACCGCCTCGTCCAGATAAGACACTTCCCTCTACGAATAATGACCTGATTTACGATGTGATTGAAGCAGCCGAGAGTACAATGTTACCGTCTGCTAGCGGTGGTGTCAATCTGAGCATAAGTGAAGCAACTTCTCCTGAAAGTGGGTATAATTCTGCTAAGGAAAGTAAAGACAGTTGGTCCTTCGGTTCAACCGGGTCTTATGTAAGTAACAAGTCCGTTCAAAATATACAAGATATCTTAAAATCTCTTAATTTGTCAAAATACTGTGATGTCTTTCAAAAGCATTTAATTGATGGTTATATATTAGAAGATCTCACGGAGCAAGCCTTGAGAAACGATTTTTCATTCATGCACGTTGAGGCTGTAAGGTTAATGAAATACGTACGAACCGGTCATATACCAAAGTGACAGATTTTGGAATACGTATTTTTGTTCCTAAACTGACCTATTTTAATCATATAGAGTCAAACCTGTATTAAGAGGTCACCATTGAAACCAAGAAAAAATGGCCTTATAAGACCTTTTATAAAAGACGTTCAATTCATACGAAATTTTCTAGGGCAGGACAAGGAAAAGCAAGTTTGACTGTATACAGTTGAACATCACTATGAAGAGCATTATGACTATGAAGTCATTTCCATGTATTACCCGTCCTGGTAGAATAAGGTGTGTTCGACTATATTTGTTTGTTTGTTTGTTTTATGGTGTTTAACGCCATTTTCAACAATATTTCAGTTATATCGTGGCGGTCAGTTTTATTGGTGGAGGAAACTGGAGGAACCGGAGAAACTCACCGACCTGTCGCAAGTCATTGACGAACTTTATCACAAAATGTTGTACACCTCGTCCTGATCGAGATTCGAACTCACCTCATCAGTGGTGATATGCATTGATTGCATATGTAGTTGTAGATCCAACTACCATTCGACCACGGCCACGACGACACCTCGATTATATTAAGTGTGTGTATATGCTGTACCACGGATAACACCAATAAACGGCTAATTAGAAATAGATTTGTAGGTCTGTTCGACTATGACAAAGGTGACATTTTAATACAAGTGACTGCTTAATAGAGGTGACCGTATAAACAGAGTTTACTGTATACAGTTGAACATCACTATGTAGAACTTAAGTCATTTCCATTTATAACCCGTGCTGATAGAGCAACAATATTTCAGTGATATCGTGGCGGTCAGTTTTATTAGTGGAGGATACTGGAGGACCCGGAGAAACCCACCAACCTGTCGCAAGTCACTGACAAACTTTATCACATAATGTTGTACATGTCGCCCTGATCGAGATTCGAATTCACCCCATCAGTTGTGATAGGCACTGATTACATAGGTAGTTATAAATCCAACTATCATACGACCACGGCCACGACGGCACCTCGATTATATTAAGTGTGTGTATATGCTGTACCACGGATAACTCCAATAAACGGATAATTATAAATAGATTAGTAGGTCTGTTCGACTATTGCACAAAGATGATGGGATGTTTATGTATTTTACTTAGTATAATTATGAATGCTAAATGTAAACAGAATTGTGAATCGGTGTATGACAGTTTTAGAGACCAGTATTTTTTTTTTCACAAAAAATCATACGATAATTAATCATCGTTAGTGTAAAATTAAGATCATGAAGAGTTTCACGGAAAAAACTTGCGAAAATCGTTAGTGCAAAATTTTTCGTTTGTCTATGTAATTGTTAAATTTGTATTAATAGCTAGACAAGATAAATTTGTATTAATAACTAGAATTGTTAAATTTGTATTAATACCTAGAATGGTTCAATTTGTATTAATAACTAGAATTGTTAAATCTGTATTAATAACTAGAATTGTTAAATTTGTATTAATAACTAGAATGGTTAAATTTGTATTAATAACTAGAATTGCTCAATTTGTTTTAATAACTAAAATTGTCAAATATACATGCATGCTCTATTTGTATGATATATACTGATATGGAGGGCAATATCAGGATACACAGACTGCCCAAGGGTCGTGGTACGGACCAGTGGAAATGATATTGCATGAGACGGAGGCGAGGAAAAATCAGTTCCACGGTCCGCACCGCGACCCAAGCTCAGTCTGTCTATTTGATATTGTCATCCATATCAGTAACTATTGTTGTTATCGCATTGAAAAACTGAGTCTGACGCATATCATATAACTGCACAGAACACATAAATCTTGCAATGAATAAAGAAACCTACAAGTTGTCCTACATATCAGTAACTATTGTGTTATTATATTGAATATCGAAATCTGACAAACACAATATAAATGCACATAATTTTTTCAAGGAATCAAGAAACCTAATAGGAACTGCAATTTTATATGCTGATATAGACCGGTCAAACAAAAACAACATATATACCGGTAACATCAGTCTATACACGGTTTTTGGACCGGTCTATATCAGTATCACAATCTGTATCGCGGAATAGTGAAGGTTACCTTGAGAGTGTTCAACCAATTAAATGTATACTTTGTTATTCTGATAAGCAATAACAAAAAATGTTGTAACTTATTGTATATAGGAGAAGACTTAATAAATTTGCTGAACTTGTGTCTTACCCTTTTTGCACATTTAAGCAATAAAATATGTTTATTAAAAAAAAACATTGCTCCCCTCTAGGTTTGTACAGATGTGTATCCCCTTTCATTCACATTGTCCCTCCACCCACAATACTACAAAAAGCGTAAGGGGGTCGGATGATCAATAACACGCTTCCTGGTGCCGTTTCTTTACATATGCATTTTATATCAAATCTGGCAATTGAATTTACCTCATGTACACATAACTGCCTTTGAATTAGTAAATCTTTAGTTTACCCTTTTGCGGGGGATGGGGGGGGGG
>MJUT01047078.1:609059-621584 GCA_002080005.1 Gigantidas platifrons
CTTATATGACAGGTGACCTCTTAAAAAAGTTCAATTTACATGAAATTTTCTATGATAAAACAAGAAAAGGGTGATCTTTTTATACAGGTCACTGGTTGATATAGATAGCCGTATAGCCAGGTTTGACTGTACGTGAACAAGATACAAGCAAAACAATCAATTCAATAGTGAGCACTGTTAGACACAAAGAACATAATTTGTGTACGATGACAATAGAAACAGAAAAAAACAGTAGTGGAACAAATACCCGCTTCAGAAAAAAATATCACATCATGATATCATTTTACGAAATATTCCCAGCTATGAATTCAGAGCCTCGTGTTTCAGAAATATACAATATTGGTGTATTCAAGGGAAATATAGAATTTATGTGGCGAGGCTTAGAAACGGGGGAAAGACGAGATTTTAGCGAGTTTTTCCAACCATTTCGTGCCGAGCCACATTAATTCTATATTTACCTTGAATACACCGATATTGTATTTATCCTGCAATAATATTTGCAAAAACAAAATGTTATTTATCTTAATGGAGAAAAAGATAACGGAAACCCCATTGATACCTCAATAGTAGTTCTGGTAAGGGGCGTGGCTTAATAGCTTTATTAGGCTCATGTGTAAAGTGTTAATTATGATAAGGGTGTGGTTTAATAGCTTTATTAGGCTAATGTGAAAAGTGTTATTATGACACTGTCATAATAAAGCAACAGTTTATTTCAATCCATTTATTATAACAGAAAATAATCCAATTGCATGATAAAGTAAAATAAAGATATTAAATTTGGTTTGCAGGAAGGGTTTCTGGAATAACCTTCATCAAAGTCAAAATATTTGAAACCAAATAAAGTCTTTGGCACCAAGAAAACCAAAGGGCCTAAGCAGGCTAACCACAATCGGTTTAAGTCACATATTCCTGAGACAGTAATGCATTTCTGCATTGTAAACTTCTGTTCGGATTCTGATTATCACTTTAGTATCTTCAAACTCTTCTTTTGATGTGTCTAATGTAAATACTGGTTTATCATTTATCTACAAGGTAATCGCGTGCTTGTTATCCCCTCGCCAACGAAGTTGCGATGGGATATAGTACCGATACCGTCCGTCCGTCCTTCCGTAACATCATTGTGAACACTCTAAAATCAACATCCTTCAATGTACTTTGATCACACTTGGCACATACTTAGTCCTTAAACTAATCTGGAACCCTATTGATTTTCAAGTTCAAAGGTCAAGGTCATCGGGTCAGATTTTTACCGTGTAACATCCCTGTGAACACTCTAGAATCAATATCCTTCCATGGATTTTAACCAAACTTGGTACATTCTTAATCCTTGAGAGAATCTGGAACCTTATTGATTTTCAAGGTAAAAGGTCAAGGTCAGGGAGAAAACTTTTTACCACATAACATCCTTCTGAACATTCTAGAATCAGCATCCTTCAATGGATTTTGACCACACTTGGTACATACTTAGTCCTCAAAAGAATCTCTAACCTTATTGATCGGAGGTCAAAGGTTAAGGTCACCGGGTCAAAATGTTTAAAGCGTAACATCCTTGTGAACACTCTAGAATCAGCATCCTTCAATGGATTTTGACCAAACTTGGTACATACTTAGTTGTTAGGAGAGTCTGGACCCTATTGATTTTCGTGGTTATAGGTCAAGGTCACAGGGTCTAATTTTTACCCTGTAACATCTTTGTGAACACTCTAGAATCAACATCCTTCAATGGATTTTGACCACACATGGTACATACTTAGTCCTCAAAAGAATCTGGAACCCTATTGATTTTCAAGGTCGGAGGTCAAAGGTCAAGGTCACCGGGTCAAAAATTTTACAGCGTAACAACCTTGTGAACACTCTAGAATCAACATCCTTCAATGGATTGTGACCACATTTGATACATATTTAGTCCTCACAAGAATCCGGAGCCCTATTGATTTTCAAGGTCGGAGGTCAAAGGTCAAGGCCACCGTGTCAAAATTTGTACAGCGTCACATCCTTGTGAACACTCTAGAATCAGCATCCTTCAATGGATTTTGACCAAACTTGGTACATACTTAGTCCTTAAGCGAATCTGGAACCTTATTGATTGTCAAGGTCAAAGGTCAAGGTCACCGGGTCAAATTTTTACCGCATAGCATCCTTCTGAACACTCTAGAATCAGCATCCTTCAATGGATTTTGACCAAACTTGGTACATATTTAGTCCTTAGGAGAGTCTGAATCCTATTGATTTTCATGGTCATAGGTAAAGGTCACAGGGACTACTTTTTACCCTGTAGCATCTTTGTGAACACTCTAGAATCAACATCCTTCAATGGATTTTGACCACACTTGGCACATACTTAGTCCTCAAACGAATATGGAACCCTATAAATTTTCAAGGTCAAAGGTCAAGGTCAACGTGTCAAAAGATTTACAGCGTAACATCCTTGTGAACACTCTAGAATCAATATCCTTCAATGGATTTTGACCAAAATTGGTACATACTTAGTCCTTAAGAGAATCTGGAACCCTATCGATTTTCAAGGTCATAGGTAAAAGTCAGGAGGTCAAATTTTTAGGCGAGGGGATACGCCACGCTTTGCATTGCACTTGTTTATCCTTTATTTACCATTTATCTACTAGGTAATCCGACTACACCGTCCATGTCAACAGCTAAGAGCACTTGGAAGGTTATCACGTGATGCCAATCGTTTAAGAGACGAGTTTCTAAGTATACCAGTAGATGGGAAATATAAGTTTTCTGTCGTTAAAGACTCAAAGACAGGTATATAATTTTTCTATTATTCATGTATATGCAGTGATACTAAAAATTAATTACTGTGGTTTCATTTATTCTCGTGTGTATCAATCAGAAGAAATAGAAAAAAGAACAGTCGATGCAATTGCCATATGAACTAGAACAAAAGAACAAGCAATGATCTAGAAAACACTGCTAACAGAACTAAAGACTGAGCAGCAAAAACCGCGGAATGAATTCAAGTGCTTTTGTTGGTTAACCTGTCCTGCTCCACTAGTACTATCTCTCTTATTATTGTTTTATCGAATATCGGCTCATATGGAAATCGTGTGTAACCTTTTAATACTCATTGTTGCGAAACATTGACCTATATTGAAATACTTAATCATTAATTATTTGATATCAAAATTACATTTATTTCATAGCAGAGTGTAGCTTCAAATAAATGAAAGTTTGAATATACCAAAGAGGTAATCAGAAGCGTTAATAGAAAAAGGACATACAGGCAATACAATGGTCGAAAGAAAAAGAACAAGCAAATGATCTACAAAAACACTACACAGAAAATTAAAGATTGAGCAACACGAAAACACCACAAAAGAAACGTGTGTGCACACAGGTGCTCCGGAAGGGCCAGCAGTTCCTGCTCTACTACTGGAATAATTGTGTAAATTATTGTGGTGTATACCTTAATTTTGAACTGATATAAAAATTGTTAATTTATATATAGTCGGTGATGCACAGTCAATGGAAGATATACTATTGGAAAACGAGTTACCAGTACAAGTGAGATATGCTAGTTATAACATTGAGTTAAACGCAACACTGAGGAGTATTATAGGAGTCAATATCTTGATAATCAAGACTTATATTGAAGATTATATGCAAGGAAATTGCATGGAGGAAAGTAAGATTTACTTTTTTGTATGACAAACACTCACCACTCCCCTTTTTTGGATTTTTATTGGAAGGGTGGCATTCTGTGTTCGTCCGACAATCGAATTTAACACTGCCACATTTTTTGCTCGTTCCAAGCCATGATCTGGATTTCTAACGTCTTTCATTGCCTTTCACATATGTTACTCTTAAAATTAATATTATTTTCTATGTGTATATAGCGCCATTTTAAACAATAATGCAGTTATTTCGTAGAGGAAGGGCCCTGATGGCTCAATGAGTTAGGTCGTTGGATTACATAACAACTCATACAAGCCTATCACCAACACGGCGTGGTTTCATTCCCGGCTTTGTAAATTACAAAAAAGGGTGCACTCGACTCGCAGCCTCAAGTGATAAAATTTACCAATTACTTGCCCATGGTCGGTGGTTTTCTATGGGTACTCCGGATCTTTCCACCACTAAAACTGTTCGCCATGATATAGCTGAAATATTGCTGAAAGTGGCGTTAAACACCCAAAAAATCAAATCGTAGAGGAGAAATGTGTTAATAGAGGTGTCACTAGTCCCAGATCAGTAGATTTCCAAGCATATGACAAATATATACATGGGATATTGTTGAATGTGGCGCAAAACATTCATTATCAACATTATTATAAATTTCAATTTCATACTAAATATTATATTCACATTTTTGTAATATTAATAAGCGTATTTTGCTTACTTACTTGTACATGTGATATAAAACGTTTATTTTGAACACCTCAGTGGTATTGCGATTTCCGCATAAAAAAGATGTTCGGTTCGGCTTTACCTCCCGTTGTTTGTAGGAGGGTTCTTGCTTTTGTTACGTTATTTGTTTTTGTTTGCATATAGTGGTGTCAACCACATACAATGTATTGTGTTGTGTTTTTGTTTTGTTTGTCTTCCTCTTGTGTACTCTATGTTGCCAGTTTGTCTGGATTGTCCATTTTTGATTGCACCTTCGGTATTCTCTAACGTTTATTTGTGAACATGCCTTGATATATGAAGACCGTTCGTAAGTTGCCGTAAATAGTAGCAATCCAAACAATGATATACACAGTGAAACGATTGAGAGATAGTGATCATTGTTTAACGCAAAGTGAGCAGCTATATGACGGTGAGAACAAGCTACATGCCATGGGGTGATGCTGATGTCAGCTTTGTACTAAACCAACACGCTTAGCTGGATTTCATAGTGCTAGCTCAGTCCGCTATTAGACATGTTGTCCCAATGAGACACATTTTTTGAGAGCCAATCAATCTTTGTTTTTACGCCTTAATGCTGCAATGCATACCTGAAATGCAACAAATAACAATATTATATTCTTTGGTTTGCCCCGACCGGCGCTGGAACCCACAATCTACCGCACTCGAAATGAGCACACTAACCATTTCTTTTGAGGATACCAAACTGCTAGTCAGAATCCGTACAGACAACACAATGGCCAAAAGAACTAGAGGCTCACCTGAGCCTGCATCGCTCACCTGATGTAAAAAGTTAACGGACGACAGACGACGGACAACGGACGCCAAGTGATGGCAAAAGCTCACATTGCCTTTGGCAAGGTGAGCTAAAAAGGACAATTAACGATCTACAAAACATACACATCAAACTAAATAACGTATACAAAATTATTTTGCAATTTGACGAGAAATATCAAGCAATACTAGTATGATATAATTATGCCAATGCAAAAATCGTCAAAATTACTATAGAAATTAAATTCGACAAACTACGGAAATGGAGAAGTGTTGTCAAACCTGCCCATTCGTTCACCTCTATGAGGCAGTCACATGGATTAAGAGGTCCCATTTTTCGCGTTCTGTCATAGAACATTTCATATCAATTGAACCTCTTTTAAAAGGTCACCTGTCTTATAAGACCACGTTTTCGTTATCCTCCCAAAGGTAGCCTCTTAATACAGGTTCGACTGTTGATAGATATCTGATTATTCGGTTAGTTTCGATGCTGATGGGGTTTAACTAGATGTATATCACTATGATATAGCTTCGAATTTCAATAAGAAGTGAGGTTTGTGCCCATAAACCTACTGTAATCCCGCCACTTTTTATTGAAGTGCCTGTAAAAAGCCAGGAAAGTGAATAGATAGATGTAACGAGTGTCCAACTGCAGGATAGGAGCTAAGAGGTGTTTCCCACTGATTCTAAAGTATGAGTTATGCTCATTATTGAAAAGCCTATAGCGACTGTGAATTGTATAACAGCAATAAATGTGCTGTTCTTTTACATTAATTTGTGTCTAGGTGTAAAACGTGACAGTCATCTTCATTTATATCCATATCATATATTATTAAATATTGATGTATATTCTATATAATAACAGGTGTTCTCAGTCCAGTTTATACATTGTTGGCTTTGTCCCCGGATATTTATGTAGCTGCTATAACGGGATATACACAAAAATCAAAGGAAGCTTTTCAAAGAAAAATTAAGTCGATGGAAATATTTGTCGAACAGAATGTCAAGTTTAAAGAACAAGACGGTTGCCCAGGTAAGAAACTCCAACTAGGTCATATGAGGAGCACAGGTAGGAAAACATAAGTAGGTCATATGGGGAGGTCAGACAGGAAACCATAAATAGGTCATAATGAGGAGCCATGTAGATATATATTACTAGGTCATAATGAGGAGTCCAGGTATATAGATATAACTAGGTCATAATGAGGAGCCAGGTAGAAAGCTATAACTATGTCATAATGAGGAGCCCATGTAGTAAGCTATAACTAATCATAATGAGGAGGTCAGGTAGAAACCTATAACTAGGTCATAATGAGGAGCCCAGGTAGAAAGTTACAACTAGGTTATAATAAGTAGTCCAGGTAGAAAGCTATAACTAAGTCATGATGAGGAGTTTACGTTAGGAAACTATAACTAGGTAATAATGAGGAACCTAGGTAGAATACTATAACTAGGTTATTTGAGGATCCCATGTAGAAACCTATAACTATGTCATAATGAGGAGCCCAGGTAGAAAGCTATAACTAGATTGTAATGAGGAGCCCATGTAGAAATCTATAACTAAATCATAATAAGGATCACAGGTAGAAAACTATAACTAGGGCATAATGAAGAGCCCAGGTAGGAAACTATAACTAGGTCATAATGAGGAGCCCAGGTAGAAAACTATAACTATGTCACAACGAGGAGCCCAGGTAGAAAACAATAACTAGGTCATAATGAGAAGTCCAGGTAGAAAACTATAACTAGATCATAATGAGGAGCCCATGTAGAAAACTATAACTATGTCATAATGAGAAGTCCAGGTAGAAAACTATAACTAGATCATAATGAGGGGCCCAGGTAGGAAGCTATTACTAGATCACGAAGAGGAGGCCGGGTAGGAAACTATGACTAGGTCATAATGAGGAGCCCAGGTAAAAAGCTATAACTAGGTCATCATGAATACGTTTAGCTTCTTTCATCATCACAGACAATATAAATATTCAATTGTAATATATTTTGGGTTGTTTTTACTTGCCAGGTGTCCGATATGTATATATATATTATAAGTGTGCCAAAAGTACAACCTAAATAAAATTAGGTCTTTGTTTTATCTTGTCCAATGTTTTTCGTTCGGCGATACACTAAAATGTACCTACATTCCGTCCATATTTTCAACCGATCATTAAACAACGAGCCTAGCGAATCGTTATGTATCAAGACCTAGAATATGCCAAGAGGGTGAGTGAGTGAGTGAGTGAGTGAGTGAGTTGTGTAACAAATTTAGCAAGAAGAAAAATCATAGTATATTTGATTATCATGCTCTTATATAAGGATTTTCGTTTCTTGCAGATCTGACTATGTTTGAAAGAGGCGCCATGACTACTGGTACAGGAAACGCTGTTCCGCCAGATTTATTACCACGTGACTATTCACATGGCGGTGATGATGATTCACCCCCACCTCCACGTCCACCCAGACCGTCTATAAAGGAGAAAGACGAAATTGAAGAAGACGACAATTATGAACAAGTTCCAATTCCAGGCAATAACTGGATTCCACTACAAAATCCAAAGCCAGACAAGAAACGCTTGTTACCGCCTCGTCCACACGAGACACGTCACTCTACGGATAATGACCAGCATTACCGTGTGATTGACGCAAACGAGAGTACAACATTACCGTCTGCCAGTAGTGGTGTCTACATGACCATAAGTGAAGTATCTTCTCCTGAAAGTGGGTATAATTCTGCTAAGGAGAGTAAAGACAGTTGGTCCTTTGGTTCAACGGGGTCATATGTAAGTGACAAGTCCGTTCAAAATATACAAGATATCTTAAAATCTCTTAATTTGTCAAAATACTGTGATGTCTTCCAAAAGCATTTGATTGATGGTAATATATTAGAAGATCTCTCGGAGCAAGCCTTGAGAAACGATTTTTCATTCATGCACGTTGAGGCTATAAGGTTAATGAAATACGTACGAACCGGTCATGTACCAAAGTGACATATTTTGGAATACGTATTTTTGTCCCTAAACTGACGCATTTTAATCATATACAGTCAAACCTGTATTAAGAGGTCACCATTGAAACCAAGAAAAAGTGGCCTTATAAGACAGGTGACTTTTAAAAGACGTTCAATTCATATGGAATTTTCTAGAACAGGACAAGAAAAAGGTGACATGTTAATACAAGTGACTGCTTAATAGAGGTGACCGTATAAGCAGATTTTACTGTATACAGTTGAACACCACTATGTAGAACTTGTCATTTTCATGTATAACCCGTGATGATAGAACAACAATATTTCACTTATATCGTGGCAGTCAGTTTTATTGGTGGTGTAAACTGGAGGAGCCGGAGAAACCCACCGACCTGTCGCAAGTCACTGACAAACTTTATCACATAATGTTGTTCATGTCGCCCTGATCGAGATTCGAACTCACCCCATCAGTTGTGATAGCCACTGATTACATAGGTAGGTATAAATCCAACTATCATACGACCACGGCCACGACGGCACCTCGATTATATTAAGTGTGTATATGCTGTACCACGGATAACTCCAATAAACGGATAATTAGAAATAGATTTGTAGGTCTGTTCGACTATTACACAAAGATGATGGGATGTATATGTATTTTACTTAGTATAATTGTGAATGCTAAATGTAAACATGATTGTGAATCGGTGTATGACAGTTTTAGAGACCAGTAGATTTTTTCAGAAAAAAATCATACGATAATGAATTATCGTTAGTGTAAAATTAAGATCATGAAGAGTTTCACGGAAAAAAAAACTTACGAAAATCGTTAGTGCAAAATTTGTCGTTTGTCTATGTAATTGTTAAATTGGTATTAATAGCTAGACAAGATCAATTTGTATTAATAACTAGAATTGTTAAATTTGTATTAATACCTAGAATGGTTGAATTTATATTAATAACTAGAATGGTTAAATTTGTATTAATAACTGGAATTGCTAAATTTGTATTAATAACTAGAATGGTTAAAATTTGTATAAATAACTAATATTGTTAAATTTTTATGAATAATAACTAGAATGGTTAAAATTTGTATAAATAACTAATATTGTTAAATTTTTATGAATAACTAGAATTGCTAAATTTGTATTAATAACTAAAATTGTCAAATATACATGCATATTCTATTTGTATAATATATATTGATATGGAGGGCAATATCAAGATACACAGACTGCCCAAGGGTCGTGGTACGGACCAGTGGAAATGATATTGCCTGAGACGGAGGCGAGGAAAAATCAGTTCCACGGTCCGCACCGCGACCCAAGTACAGTCTGTCTATTTGATATTGTCATCAATATCAGTAACTATTGTTGTTATTGCATTGAAAAACTGAGTCTGGCACATATCATATAACTGCACAGAACACATAAATCTTGCAATGAATAAAGAAACCTACAAGTTGTCCTACATATCAGTAACTATTGTGTTATTATATTGAATATCGGAATCTGACAAACACAATATAAATGCACAGAATTTATTAAAGGAATCAAGAAACCTAATAGGAACTGCAATTGTATATGCTGATATAGACTGGTCAAACAAAAACAACGTATAGACCGGTAACATCAGTCTATACACGGTTTTTGGACCGGTCTATATCAGTATCACAATCTGTATCGCGGAATAGTGAAGGTTACCTTGAGAGTGTTCAACCAATTAAATGTATACTTTGTTATTCTGATAAGCAATAACAAAAAATGTTGTAACTTATTGTATATAGGAGAAGACTTAATAAGTTTGCTGAACTTGTGTCTTACCCTTTTGCACATTTCAGCAATAAAATATGTTTAATTTAAAAAAAAACATTGCTCCCCTCAAGGTTTGTACATATGTGTATCCCCTTTCATTCACATTGTCCCTCCATCCACAATACTACAAAAAGCGAAAGGGGGTCGGATGATCAATAACACGCTTCCTGGTGCCGTTACTTTACATATGCATTTTATATCAATTCTGGCAATTGAATTTACCTCATGTACACGTAACTGCTTTTGAATCAGTAAATCTTTATTTTACCCTTTTGCGGGGGATGGGGGGGGGGAGGGTTGGGGTTATGGTGTTTAACGTCACTTTCAAAAAAAATTCAGCTATATCTTTGCGACAAGTCACTGACAAACATTATCTTCTGAATAAGTCAAATATTTTCTATTGAGTTCAATTAAAATATCATTTCTCTCGTATTTAATCATTTCATATTTTTCAGCTTTCATAATAAAAACGTACATATCGATATTTAGTCTCCATGGGGCCTTTATTTGGAATAAACTTCATCGGGTTCGCTCATAATCAAAAGATTTGAAAGCCAAATAAAATACCTTAATGAGTTTACGCCCATACAATGTATCACATGAAGCCTTTTATCTTGCTAACAATTCTCTAAATCATGTAAGGCATTCATATACATTTTGTATTTTTGGCAAATTTATTCCGTGAAACTGTCGATGATCTACTTAGAATTAATAATTTATATGTTATATATTTTAATTTTCCGTGTATTTTGTCAGTATATTGTTACATGCTGCGTCTTGTATTTTTGTAAGTCATGATTATCCACCATATTGTTTTTCAAGCAATAATTGCACATGTTTTAGTTTTAGTGCAGTGCTTGTAGTTAATGTATTGTAAAGCATTATTTGTAATTTTATATAGAAATAAACTCAGCCTTTGTGATAATTACGTTTTCTATTAATCCTGTGTTTGAAAATCTTTAATGGTCGTGATCGTATGGTAGTTGGATTTATAGTTACATATGCAACCAGTGCATATCACCACTAAAGTTCGAATCCCCTCAGGCGAGGTGTACTGGATACAACATTATGTGATAAAGTTTTCAGTGACTTGCGACGGGTCGGTGGTTTGCTCCGGTTTCCTCCACCAATAAAACTGACGGCCACGATATAACTGAAATATTGTTGAAAGTGGTGTTAAACATCATAAACCAAACCAAACAATGAAAATCTTTAACAGTATCTTTTCTTTCTGTTAAGGATATTTTATCGGCATTTTAAATATTGTTCCGGTTACATATATTGTAACGGTGATGATTATTTGTTGAAGAAACCAGAGTTATCGATGAGAAACACAGACCTGTCGCCAGTATTAGATACACGTTATCAAAAGCTATTGTACTGTCCATGTTTATGTTGTCATTCATGTTTGGGATAGTATGTGGTCTATTTTGAGTGAGGGCTCGGGTGGCTCAATCAGTTAGGTAGCTGCATTACCTATCACCAATATGGCGTGGGTTCGCGCCCGGCTTTGTAAATTACAAAAAACTGCACTCGATTCGCAGCCACAAGTAATAAACTTACCAGTTGCTTTCCCATGGTCGATGATTCGCTCCGGATACTCCGGCTTCTTCTACCACAAAAACTGTTTGCCATGATATAGCTGAAATATTGCTGAATATGGCGTTAAATACCAAACAAAATTACCTATTTTGAGTGCAAGTAAATATATGCATGATTTTTATTGTTTCTTTATATATGTATTGTCGTCGGAGATTTAATTATCAAGAGGGGAGGGGGTTGTGATCCAAAATGAACCGGGGTAACGCTACCACATATTTTCGGCTGTCCAAAGTCAGGACCTGGATTTCTAGTGCCATGTGTCGTGATCTTTATTTGTTCAATGATTTGAGGTGAGAGGTGATTGTTCGTGTTGTTGATATTGAAGGAATTGTTGACCAACACTGTTTCAGCCCATTTCCATGGACAAATACGTTATCATTTGTGTTATTAAGTATTATATATACCATGGATCTTACGAATTAACTTATCTAAACCAACGAATCCGAATAATGAGTTGGTTTACATAAGTTCATGAGTAAGATCCATGGTATCTATGGTTTGTAACAGAAATTACATGATTGACAGATATATGACGTCAAACTCATGGAATAACAGATCCTATGACGTCAAAATCATGGAATAACAGATCTATTACATGGAATAACATCAATATCTTCATATTAGAACATGGTTAGTAAATGTTCACTATTTGAAAGTTGATTACTTCATAAAAACATCAAAGGGAAAATGCGTATTTATGTTACAATACGTAGATATCAAATTTAGTGCACACAAAGCGTTTCTGGAATAACCTTCATCAGGTACACCCAATACAGAAAGATTGTAAAGCCAAATAATTAAAAAGTCTTCGGGAGCAATAAACCAAAGGACTAAATATGATAGTAAAAATCGGCTCCGGTCACATATGACTGAGGTAGGAGAAGTCTTAGATATAATAGATGTAAAACACTTGGGATAGGTAGCACGCCACATGTTAACTATAAAATTAACAGGAACAAAGGAGGTATTCATGAAATATACTTCACTCGGCAATAATTCCGAAAT
>MJUT01047083.1:0-15296 GCA_002080005.1 Gigantidas platifrons
GATATTTTATGTTTTTCATTTTATCACACAATGCTCTACTTAAGTTTTATAGCCATACAATATTTGTCATACTAATACAATCACTCATATGATGCTATTTCTGTAGTGTTTACTTGTATATATGAGAATAGGTGTATTGCATTTATACATGTATTATTTTCATTAACAAAGGATAAAACTAAAAAACGGAATTAAAGCTTTAATTTACCTTTTAATTGTGCTTTTTTCACTGTCTTCGCTTGTCAGAAGTTTTCGGTTTTCAATTTCTTGTCGCTTATTAAGAAGAAGCTCTGATATTGCTATATCTTCATCTTTTCGTGCATTCTCCAGACAATCTATTGTTTTATTTCGAACCTTCCTGTGTGATCTGAATGAACAATTATGTCAGTTATATATTCTTTAAAGATGATACATTTTTGCTAAAAGTAAAGACAAACATTGGAGTAAAAGTTGTTTAATTAAAGTCTAGTACAAACAACCAAATTGATACTTCGACTTATCCATCAAAACGATTTATAGAAGTTCGAGATATATACAATTTGACATTTATTTGTAAAGCTTTATACATTTTATTTTTACCAAAAATGTACGTATAAAGAGTGTATATCCTGCAATGTCAACACGTCTACAACAGCAGAATAGTTGGACGAACAATTTCGTATTTTGTGTCAGCTACAGTGGGTCTACTAGCTAATACAATATCCTACTGCGGCTCCTTGTTTATTAGAAAATAATTTCCATTAATCTATTTTCCATATAGTTTTGATATGATTATAAAATCAGAGTAAGCATCACTTTATTATGCATACCCTCAGGCATAGATGAGCTTGGCTGATTTTTGCTATTCTGTTCAGACCCTTTGGTTTTCTAATTCGCAAAAAGCTTTCCCATCATTAGGTTATAAGCATGCGTAGTTGGATTTAATCCAGAAACACGTTGTGCACGCTAATTAAGTTGGATTAACCACCAGTAATACTGAAATCCTACCATGGGCCGTCGTGGTTGTGATAGTATGGCAGTTGGATTTAGAACTATCTGTACAATCAGTGCCTATCACCACTAAAGTTGTGAGTTCGAATCTGGTGTACTTGTTAAAACATTATATGATCAAGTTTTTTTAGTGACTTGCGACAGGTCGTTGGTATTCTCTGGGTACTTTGGTTCCCTCAGCCAATAAAACTGACAGCCAAGATAAAACAGAAATATTGTTGAAAGTGGCGTTAAACACCATAACCATAACCCTGTAATCCTACCGAAACATTTTTATTTACCCTGTTGTAATCAGGGGCGGATCCAGGATTTTAAGTTAGTGGGGGCACACTTAAAAAAAATCGCGCCGAGCGGAGGGAGTCACTAAAATGTTTGGGGTATTTCGTGTGAAAAATCACGATTTTACACAAAAAAATCATATTTTTTCCAATTTTAGGGGGGCGCGCGCCGGGTGCGCCCCCCCCCCCCCTTGAATCCGCCCCTGGTAATCAAATGTATTTACCTCTCCTTTTTTTTTTCGTGAATTGCATAGCAACATTTGTCTGCACGAATATTATTGTATACAATGTACATGCAAACTACCCCAAAAAGTACTGTACTTACTTTTTAGACATTTGCATTATGGTTGTCATGGTTTCTTCTTGTTCTTTGTATTTTTCAACTATGACTTTTTTCTCCATTTCAAGATCATGAACTCTAGAAACAAAATGGCGACTAGGACAAGACGTATGTAAAGTGGTCCTGTATTTTTGTGCAAATTTCAGTAGAGATATATATAACTGACTTTTAAAAACCAGAGGATTATATATTAGATGGAATAATGTAGAAGTATGCATGTTCAAAATAGAAAAGGTAGGACGATAACAGAACATAATTACGTTAGAAAATAGACAATAGAGAGACAAGGTAGATAAAGGTGTGCTCGAATAATTGACAATATAACAATAGAATAAAACGTAAACAAAGGTGTATTCGAATATTGCACAAAATGTCACAACCTCAGATTACAAGCTTTGTGTCAAAAGCGACTGTTGGAAAACTTGTTAACTCAACAGAGAAATTAGATCAGACGAGTGAAACAGTTTTTGAAACCAACGTGTGCAATACAAATGTAAATGACAAATCTATTCCAAACAAATGTCCACGCACATGCATATCAGATAGTTCGGATCATTCGTATGTATCGAGAAAGACTTAGAAGAAATAAAGAAATCGATGGAAAATATCGTGAGAAAGGACGATATTGCAGAAATGGTTACACATATCATGGGGAAACTTTTGGATAATTGGAAAATGGAAATTAAAAAACTCTAGAAAAGCAATAATTATCAATTCCCAAATAACATGAGTATGAGAATAAAATAGTCATCGACTTTCTGGGATAAAATTGTTATCTCTCTAAAATAAATATCAAATAGTTGAGAAATACAATTGATTCTTTTAGGACTTAATTTAATGTTTTAAGCTGTCCGATTTGTCAATTGATTGTCACGTGCTCTTGTACAAAAAGCTGCATTGTTTGAGTATTATTAAAAACAGAATCATAAAAAAGTATCGTTTGAGTGTCTCCATAAGACAGGAGAAATTTGATTCTTCAATAGAACACATTTCATTGGATACTACTAGTATTTAAAGAATCGACAATATAAATATCATTCTATTTAAAAAATTAAAAAGTTTGTCAGTGACTTGCGACAGGTCGGTGATTTTCTCAACCTATAACTGACCTCCACGATATAACTGAATTATTGTATAAAGTGGTGTAAAATACCATTAACCACAACCACTTCTATTAAAAGTTAGGGTCCGGGTGGCTCAGTGAGTTAGGTAGTTGCATTACCTAACAACTCATACAATGCAATCACCAATACGGCGTTGGTTCGCGCCCGGCTTTGTAAATTACAAAAAGGGTGCACTCGACTCGCAGCCACAAGTGATAAAGTGTACCAGTTGCTTGCCCATGATCAGTGGTTCTCTCCGGTGTCTTCCACCAGTAAAACGGGTTGCCATAATATAGCTGAATATTGCTGAAAGTGGCATTAAGCACCAAAAATCAATCAATCAATCAATCAACCTATTAAAAGTTATAGTGTAAGTATATCATAACATAATGACCTTAATACAAAATAGAAAATTGCATTCGACATGCTTGTTGTTGTAAACTATCAAGTGCAGTAATAAAGCAGTTACAAAAGTTGATATACTGCTAACTTTTCAATCATTGTTTGAGAAACTTAATGAGAAGTTAAATGTTATTTACCTATTTTCAGCAATACCTCTATTTTCCTTCTCGAATCTCATTAACTCGAGTAACTTTAAGTTCTCCTTTTCAGCAATGGTTCTATTTTCCTTCTCGAATCTCATTAACTCGAGTAACTTTAAGTTCTCCTTTTCAGCAATGGCTCTATTTTCCTTCTCGAATCCGACTTCCTCGTGTAACTTTAACTTCTCCTTTTCAAGAGTATTAACTCTTTCTTCCATCCCTTTAAATCTACAGTTTATGTATAACGACAGAATAATTATATTACAGACTCATTAAATTTGTCCAATATATAGGGTACGTTTATATCAGATTGATTTATAGTTCTTTATAGTCTATTAGTCGCATCGGTGGTGTAATGGATAACGTGGTCGAAATATGTTCGAGGAGTAAGAGCTCGGAATTAGGATAACGTGTCCGAGTGCAGCAACATATTTATCCGCGGACTGCTGTTACAGTGAGCTAGCATTACAGAAATCCAACCAAGTGTGTTAGTCTGGTACAAAACGATCACCATCATTTCGTTGAATGTAACTTTTCTAGAAAAAAATTGCTCATGTTGGCGTTAAACATCAATTACTACAGTTTCTACGTTGTAAGTAATGTAGTTATTACTAAAAATAAGGTTCTCCACCATCAATCATGTGGCTTCCCAAACGTTTGACTTCGAGCGTATCTGATGAAAGATACTCTAAAAATACATCGTGCGCACTAAATTAGATATCTACATGTTCATTACCTTTACCAAATTGTTTCATTAGCTAATAATGGCGCACATACAAAACAACATCTGTTATTTTTTCATTACTACTCATGCTTAGTGTCCTTAGCTGATTTTGGCTATCCCTTTTAGGCCATTTTTTGTTCTTGCCCCCAAATACTTTTTTCTATTACAAATGTATTTGGTTTTCCAATTTTTCGATTTATGAAGCTTATTGCAGAAACGCGTCGTGTACACTAAATTAGATATCTACGCTTTTATTTCAATACTTTATTAACTGATTGTAAAACATCTAATGAGCAGAAGTACATAATTCATATATTCATGACAAGAAGAGATTTACAGATCAAAACTCACATAGGGATAATGTAGTGGAACTAGTTTAGTAACGCCACTTTTTATTGAAGTTACCGTGACAAGTCTAGATAGTGAGGGGTCATGTACATACATGTCAGACCTGTCCATGATGTCACCTCTATTAAGTAGTCACCTGTAGTAAAAGGTCATCCTGTTCTTGTCCTGTCATAGAAAATTGCATATGAATTGAACCTCTTTTAAGAGGTCACCTGTCTTATAAGGCCACTTTTTCTTTATCCCAAATGTGACCTCTTAATACAGTTTTGATTGTATATGTATGGGATAGGGTATCAATTGTGTCTCTGTATCTATTATTTTCCGATTAGATTTTGGAAATGTTCGGATGATGTGGTATATTTTTGTTAATTGTGACTAATAAAATGGCTTACTTTTCCTTTAATTCATCTTTTCCTTTTCTCTCTATATTTAATGATGAATTCAATGATTTTTTTCTGCTTTCAAGTTGTAAGCATTCAATTTGTTTACTAAGTAATCTATAAAAAAAACAATGGGAAATTATATATTTACATTTGTTAGTGCATCTAAGCAGTTCAGTTTATTTTCGATATATGTCTCGCAGACTCAATTGGAACAATAATCAATGATAGTAGTGGGATATTGGGCTCCATTGAATATATCCGTTGCGTTCCGTGAAAGTAAATGTATATTTACTGTTATCTTTCGCTCTAAAATATGACATATGTACTTAAGACCATCCAAACATTATCCTTTATTCCAAAATTGATTTCTTAATATCTTGGAAATACAGTCAATAGAACATGACAACAAACAAAAAAGGCGTAATTTGTGTTTGCTTTCAAATAGTGGTGTCCTACATCTTGTCGTGTTATATTTTTAGTTCCATGTCAGATGTCCACTATAATTCCCACATAAAAACATTGCTTTGTCGTCTTTATCCAAGCTGTTTGCAGGGGGAGGGGTCATTTCTTATTTTATTTCTGTTGTCTTAGTTTGTTTACGCAAAGTGGTGTCAAGAACGTCTTGAGTATTTGAATAACATGACGGATGTCTTATAAGAGAAAAAAAAACCTGCTTACTCTTTGCGAGAATCTTGGTTTATTCCCCCACCCCCGGTTTTTTGTGGAATACGTATTGCTAATCTTTTTAGTTTTCTGTGTTGTGTTTTTGTTGTGTTTTTTTTTGTGTTTTTTTGTATGTGTGTTTATTTGTCTTCTTCCTGTGTCTTGTGAGCCGAGTGTTGACCGTGTCTCGGGATTCTCCAATCATGCTTGCCTCTTGGTTTTCTCTAATGGTTATTTAATCAGATGGAAAAATATTAAGAAAAAAAAAACAATAACAACTTATAATTATAATTGATACTTCATTTTAGTTTATTTGCAAGTCTGATATTATCATTATTGTTTCTTTGCTATAAATAAGGAAATAACCAATTATTTATCTACATTTTCAGCCTAGAAATCTAATATATTGTGGTTGGGCGAGCAATTGGACCTTTTAAACGATAAGGCGTTAACTGAACAGTTTAACAATGCCCACTGTCCGTCAAAGAGACAAATCCTACCTTTCTGTACTAACAATATTTTTTTCTTCACGTGTTCATATGCTCTAATTATAAGAAAAAACAGAAGTATGGTCAACCTAAATATGGAGCACTCTTTCCAGTTTTATTGATTTTTTGTCATCCTCTGCTATTTCTAACTTCTGTATTCGATGACAGTAAAAGTCGAATGAATTGATTGTTAGCCAAGAAAATATTTATATCAGGTCCCACACCATGGTAGTTAAAACATGGCGGCGAAAATTTAGTTATATAGCACGTGAATACACGGAACCATAGAACCCGAGGTACCATGGAATCGTAATATACTTTCCTCATTCTTTGAATGAAAAGATGGATGTTGACCAATCAGAATTCTACAATCAACAATCATATCAGTTATAGCTTTCTATGCGAATATTGATCTGTAGTGTACACGTTGTTTTTAGCTTCAACATTATAACAAATGCTATGACAATATATATATATTACATAGCATATTATATAACACTTGCTTTTTCTCTCTATCTATTCTCATTTTTCTTTCCGACTCTGCAGTTTCGTTTGAGTTATTCCTCTCTTTCTGTAATTGTTGTATATATTCTTCCCGTAGCCTAAAAAAACAATATGCCATGTTCATATGTATTTCCATATTGTACTGTATCCATCTATATTGTAAACTTAGATATGCAATATATATATAAACTCAAAGTCATAATGGGTAATTCATCCAAACCTGTCTGATTTATAAGAAGTCTAACGTGACTGTTGCCACTAGTGAAATAGATACTTCTTGGTGCTAGTTATGATAGCTTATATTATTCAATGCAAATTCACTAATTCATTCGTCCAATGTACAAGTGTTTACTATTTGACTTCTGTGTTTAATCTTATGATTTGAAAATAATAAATAAGGTTTTGTTGCGTTAATGAATGTTTTTCAGAGACTCGCGGAAATTGGTTTGTTCTTAGAACTATTTTACATTGTGATGCAACACATTATACAATTGTGGCCCTTATTAGAGGTAGACATTTAGATTTGTCAACCCGAGAGAGATTGTTTTCCTAAGGGCTTGCCCGAGGGAAAACAACCTGTCAAGGGTTGGCGAATTTGAATGTCTACCTCTAATAAGGACCATAATTGTTTTATTATTTTTTTTCAAAACAAGAGAAAGATATATATACTTCATGTATTCAATACTTTATATGTGATGCCATGGTAAGCAATGGACTAACCTCATGTTTTTTATACATGTAATGTCATGGGGAAACAACCCTATTTTTCTGGAACAAAAACAACACCTAAATAACTTTTTAACTCTTGCTTAACTATTTCAAATTATCTCCCTTGTGGGGGAAAATAGGGGTTGTTGGGAGGGTAAAAATAGGGTTGTTGCCCTCGATCGCCATATTATTTTGGTTGTTACCAGACGATACGGAGTTATCTCCCATGTGGGGGGACAATATGGGTTGTTGGGAGGGTAACAATAGGGTTGTTACCCTCGACCGGCAAATTTTGTAAAAATTACAATTAAGTTAAGACTTTTATGTTTGATATTCATATACTAATAAATAGTCTTTGACATTATAATATATATTCCAAATCTCATTTTTTATTTGTTATCACATGCTTAAATAAAATTATTAGATATACACTTGCTGTGTTTAGAATCTAGTGATTTTCAACATTGTACTATATCAACAAGGTAAAATTTAATTCATGATATCATCAAATAATATTCCCGTGAGAAATCCCCAGGATACAGCAATGGGACCTGATGTCGACATTTCTTTGAGAAGTTACATCACATAGTTGTTCCGTAATGATCTAACGTACAACTCATCCTTATGACGGGAAGTAAATGAGTGTCGTGTATTGAGTATGGAACACTCCTTGTAAGTTATTCTATTCACTTGAGGTTAAACAATAATTAATCAATCAATTAATCATATCAATATACAAATCAATCTTATTTCTGATCTACATACTGCTCTTTTTTTGTTAATCCTGAATTTCTTGTTATTGCTATTCTATCTGTAAACATTTCCATATTTGAATCTTTTTATTTTCCTAAAATTAAAATACCACAAACAATAGGTATGTTGCACACACTGAATATGATGTACGTGTGTGCATGTTGTTCACATATATCGCATTTACCCACACCTATAAATTGATAGTGGGGCCATTTTAAAATAAAATTATAGAACAAAAGTGATCATTTTCAATTTTCTCATCGTTAACTTTCCATTATATGAAGCATCATCGCAGCACCACCTGCATATGGAATGTGTATCCCTCAGTTGATACGATATTCCACACGTGAGGGTGTTGCTATCGGATTTTATTGATTGAAATATATTTTAATGTATTACCTGAACAATTATCTACATTTTTTTTGTATTTTTATTTTATATGGTAATATGTACATAATTATATTTTAGAACCACTTCGGGTATCCCGCCTGTATGTACCCCCGATGTAAAAAGGTAGCAATTCTAAATAAACACACACACACACACACACACACATATTTTGCCGATGTGACCGAGTGGTCGAGGGCGCTGGACATAAGGCTAAGCGATTGGTGCTGCAGTGCATCCATGGTGTGAGTTCATATCCCGTCGAGGGAAGAGCACAAACTTGTCCGCTCAAAGATCTAATTATGACACTGTTTGGTTTAATTTTCAGACGTATATATATATATATATTTAAGGAATATTTGAAATTATTGAACAGGTTATACGATATAACCTGGTTTGGGTCAGTTTATGGGGTTGTGCTAAACTACGAAACGAAATCGAAACGCAACGAAATATATATATACTAAAATGCAAAACAAAACGCAATGAAACGAAATATACTAAAATACGAAACGTAACGAAATATGCTAAAATTCGAAACGAAATGAAACTATTCTAAAATCCAATAAGAACAACATGAATGGAACGAGAAGTGATGAAACATTCTAAGCAGAATTGTATACAAAAATGTACTGATATCATGTATAAGAAGATTTATGAACAATTCTTCAAGACGAAAATTTAATGTATAAGATTTATGAACCATTCGTCAAAACAAACAAAATAAAAATGCATCAACGACCATTATGCCAGGTAGAATCGTCCTTTCTATAAGGAGCACTCTCAATGCATGAGGTAAGAAGGGTATCCAGATATTCTTGTCAGGGTTTCTGTAGTATATCCAGAGTCGGACCTCAAGGCCTATGCGTCTGGTTTTACAGCCTTAAAAGGGGGTGCAGGCATTTTGGTTCAATCCATGCATTGGTTCTTTTATAACATGTTTCAAAAGGGTCCAATTTTAAACTCTATTCCAGGGCCTGGGTGGCTCAATGGGTTGGGTAGTTACATTATCTAACAACGTATATACAAGCCTATCACCAAAACGGCGTGGGTTCGCAAACATTACAAATTACAAAAAGGGTGCACTCGACTCGCAACCGCAAGTGATAAAGCTTACCAGTTACTTGCCCTTGATCGGTGGTTCTCTCTGTCTTCCTCCACCACTAAAACTAGTCGCCATGATATAGCTGAAATACTGCTGAAAGTGGCGTTAAAGAACAAAAATCAATCAAATCAATACGATGTACCTTTTGTGAAATCAGCATTGAATTTTCCATTACTAGCACAGAAGCTCCTTTTGGTCAATTTCTAAAAAACTATTATTACTAGTAAATTAGATTTTTATTATTATTACATTGCACTTCGTGGTCTGATAAATTCACCATGAAATTTATGCCCGCTTTATTTTGAACAGGGGCCACAACATAGACATTACCCATGTTTGCGGAAACCCCATTATTTGTTTGCATGTGAAGTGACAGGGTTTTCATGATAATAAATGATCCTCAGTTTTTTAAGATATTTAATTTCTTTTGACGCCAGATAATGTATAGAGTACTTGAAACATGTTCATTGCTCTGTTAATTACGGGTACTAGTATTGGGATGGAACAGTAACCGATGCCTATCAGAGAATTTCGAAGGCAGAGTATTGTCACTGTAACTATTAGCTGCTAGATTACATTGAATTCTGAATGAGAACTGTCTTGCTTCTGATGAACGATAATTATAGGGAATATTTCATCGCGTTTCGCTAAATTCCGTTTCGTTCTATTGCGTTTCGCACTTTAGTATATTTCGTTTCGTTGTATTCATTTCATTTCGTTTCGTTGCGTTGCATTTCGTTTCGCATTTTAGTATATTTCGTTTCGTTTCGTTCATTGCGTTTCGATTTCGTTTCGTAGTTTAGCACAACCCCAGTTTACGCCGCTAATAAACCGCGAAGCGGTTTATAAAAAGCGTAAACTGACCCAAACCAGGTTGTGTAAAATTTAATGATTCCTTGATTTTAATTACGATTATTTCATGTGACCATTGAATTTGTCGTTAGTGGATGAACACGTTGGTGACGCAGACGTTTGTATAATATACTTTATTTCCCCTGACTGTATAATGAATTCATTCATTATCCTATACAATATATTAAAAATTGCTGAGTTAGATTGCTGTCAAATTATAATATTAAGTATATATATACCATCTACACACGCTTATACACATGTCTTGCGTCTATCCCTAGATTAAATCCTGACGAGACAAGGTAACACTACGACTATTGAAGCTCTTTTTTTTAAGGAGTGGATGTAGTCGAGTGGTCTAGGGCGCTGGACGTAAAGCTAAACGAATGGTGCTGTAGTGTATCAATGGTGTGAGTTCAAATCCCGTCGAGGAAAGAACAATAATGTGACAGCTTTAAAATCTAATTCTAACACTGTTTGGTTTAATTTTCAGATGTATATATAATAGATATATATATTGATTGAGGTTTGCTACGGAAGCAAGTTTCCTTGTGGTCATTTTGAAAGCATCAATTTGAAAGTTTTACGGTCGCCATTATGACTTGGTTTACTTTTATGGAATATTTGTGTCACAAATGATAACGGATATGTGTGACAGGTGTGATGCATGAACTACTTCCTATTCCGGAAGACATGAGTTTATCACCAGTACATGTATATCCACATTTTTTTGTCATTGTGCTTGCTGTTGTTCGTCTTCGATTTACGGGCTTTTTATTATCCTTTTGTTGTCTTCAAACGCTTCTATTTAACTATCATTATCTAAGCAATATGTATGATAGTATTCCGGATCTGCCATTAATGTTCGACTATCATGGACGTCAAACCATTTGGTTTCGATGTCATAAAAAGTGCGGTAACTACCGGTTATTGATTTTCTTCGCGAATCTGAAGGAACAATTAAAAACCATCAATCTAGACAAAACAAGAGTACATGAACATCATACCAAAAACAAAACAAATCAAAAGAATATATAGAATAGAACACATATTGGAAGGCACACAAATGTTCATGAAAAAGAAATATGGTTTTTCATTAACAAACTGGATTACTTATGCAATATGTCCAATGTATTGCGAATTGATTATTGCAATAAACATAGAAGATATTGTATGTCACATGATAGAGAATTCCAAATTATGTTAACATACCAATTAGTCATTCATTGGTGTCTCACCATATATTGTAACCGGATCAAAAGTTTCTCTCCAGTTGGAAATATCCTTCGTTACGTTTGAAAAGTTTAACACGGTAAATTTACAAAAATATGGCACACATTAATACATTAATATGTCATTAAATGTATTTTTATTTAGAACAAAACGCGAGGCATTGTTGCCAATACTAAATGCATATACAAAACTAATCGATTTGTTTTTTTAAATAACAATTAGAATGTTGACAGAAGTTACTTATCAGTACATATACTATATATGTTATATTGTATCACATGAATTTGTATCGATTCCTTGTTTGTTTGTTGGTGTTTAACGACATTTTCAACAATATTTCAGTTATATCTTGGCGGTCAGTTTTATTGGTGGAGGAAACCCGAGTACATGGAGAAAACCACAGACCAGGTCACAAGTCACTGACTAATTTTATTTATCACATAATGTTGTACACCTCCCCCTGATCGAAAGTTGTTTCGAAAGCATTTCACCACGGTAGTATAACACAAAGGTCCAATAGTCTAATGATTGTCACAGAAAAATGAGGAAGTGGGTCTAGAAACATATATATTGATTAATAGTTTGTTTATACAGTTACTACTCCGTTGGCGTTAAACATCAATCTTTAAATACAATTAGTTGATACCGAATTTTGCACAAAAACAATATTAAAATACAGAGAAATTATGTTATATCTTATCGTTGTTTCTGTAAATGGAAAGACATTAACGAAATCGTTAGATTCTTAAATTCGTGGGTTAGTTGTGCCACAAGATCCACGAAAATTGAATCCCCAAAAGTGAAGTAAAATGGGTTTGTTTCAGTTGTACTTGTGTTTTCTCAAACTCCACTCCCATCCCCCACCCCACCCCTTAAACGGCTTCATCAATAAATACATACCTTGTGTTATTCAGGTCGGTTATTGCATCATAATTATTAATTCCTTTGACAGAAAATATTGAACATTAATTAAAGGTGAATCATAACATTTTTGTACGGATTGTATCTATTGTCTGACGTATGTATTCATTCGGTCTAATTATATCTATTTACTCATGTTAATTATATTAAGTACAATGTATATAATAAAGGTTTCTACACATACTAATAATAACTCATAGTAAATATCCCTTTTTTCAGAAATAGTTGCTGAAAACAATCAAAAATAAAAATCACGCTTAATTTTCATCTTATGATATAAATTCAAATAGGTGTTCTTTAAAAAGGATATTGAGTTACATTTCATTTGATTGATTGATTGATTGATTGATTGATTGATTGATTGATTGATTGATTGATTGATTGATTGATTGATTGATTGATTGGTGCTTAGGTTAAATTAAGCAGCATTGCAACTGTATATGTGAAATTAGTATTGGATGGCCATATGGCCGAAATTGTGATGGCCATGAATTAAAAGGGTTATCGTGAATATTTTTGCATTGTAACAAAAGGGTCATGAAGACATAGGTACAACATACGTGAAGAGCATATTAAGTTATTCAATATTATACTCCATATCTTGTTTTTTTTATTAACCTAGATGAAAATAATCTTTAACAATAAGAAGGAAAAAATGACAAATCTGCCATCAGATTGAAATCTCGCTTATACTATGTCATTTAAGAAATAAAACCCGTTAATCCTAGTCCATTTTTAGATTCCTGGAAATATTATGAGCCGCAGGTTAAACCACTGTGTTGGTCTTTTAATGCTGATTTACGATTTACTTATCAGCAGGTGGCATCTTCTGACGGTTTTTTTATAAACACTATAACTAAGACTTTTTTTTTATCGGAGTTGTTCCTCTTGAACCACTATAATATTTCAAGAAGACTAAATCGATCTTGTTTTTATTACTAGTAATTTGTACGACGGCTAAAACATAAAAAAATTACTACGATTAAAACCGCATTTATTTCATTCTGCAATAATCAGCAAAAAGATGTCTGAATCGCGTTCCAAAAACACAATGTTGTTTTGTTACTCCATATCACTCAGTTGATACGATATTCTAACGATTGTGTTCCTATCGAGTTTCCGTCATAAAGGATTACTGCTAACAAGGAATCTACTGGTCCAAGGGTTCGAATTTTTTAAGTCAACACACCAAAAATATTACTGTCGCCATCATCCTTATTTTTGTATTGAGAACTATTTACTTAGACTGTCGGAACACTCCAGAATTTGGATAACTAAATTTAGAACATCAAATCTGCACTTACCTATAGAAACTTGTTGTTGGTATAATATACCCCGAGAAGAGAACTGGTCGTTGGTATAATATACACGGAGAAGAGCGTATTTGTCATTTATGCAGAGAAACTATTGGAGACGAATATCATCTTTTATTAGTTTGTAAGAATGAAAACATTATCACCCTTAGAAATAAGTATTTGCCAAATTATTATCGAGCTTACCCATATCATGTCAAATTTGAAGATATTCTTTCTATTTGCAATACAGAACTTTATAAACGATTATCAATTTTTATTAGAAAAGTTGCTGCCTTACTCTGATTGTATGTAACTGCCTGTATTATGTTGTAACTTTATATTTATATTTACTGTCGGATTTATTATTTTTCATCGTATGTTCATTCTGTTATGTCTTGAATGTATATATTATTTAAAAAATGACCTCTTGTTACACTTGTATATGTGTCTGAGTGTTTTCAAATAAATCTTGAAATCTTATGGATCATCTGTGTTACAGATGACCACGAATACATTCTGTTTGTCATAGTGAAACTCCAGTCCTTTTGCCAGCGTTCATGATTGATCACCAAATATGCTTCATCACCGGATTTTTAACATTGGTAATACGACAGTTACCTCTAGTGGAGCAACAGCTACTAAGCTTTCATGGGCAGATGGGTACCCTTCTTTATTCGTTCATGGCCTATGTTGACCAAATATGCTTCTTCGATGGATTTTTAACATCAGGAACACTACGGTTGCCACTAGTGGAGCAGGAACGTCTCGCCCGTCCGAAAAACATAAGTTCACCACCTTTTATTAAGGTTCTTGTTGCTTAATCTTCAGCTTTGTGTATCGTGGTTTTAAGAACGTTGTTTGTCTCTTCGTTTTGTTTATTGCACTGTCTGTCTGACTGCGATCAATGGTTTGTCATTACCCCCTTGCTTTGGTATCTTCAAACGTTTAGTCCTCCTTTTCAACATCACATTAAAGTTCGATAAAAATGTGTCTTTTCATATTAGATGTTAAAACAGAAGAAAATGAAGATATGTCATTTCTGCAAAACTCAGTGGATGTCAAAGTGAATATATTTGTTTTCCATATTGGGGTCGATAACAAAATATTGTATTAAGAAACGGTACAAAATGACAATAAATCAATCCTTCATATCGTACAGTGGGTCCTAAAAAGATGTTGTTTGTAGTTTTGTTTTCGGCAGAGTGGACTAATATTATCACAATGTATTTAGTCGAAACTAGCATGGCCTATCGATGACTATGCTTGATTTCGAATATGTACGATCAAAAGAATATATATATTTATTTATTACCCCATGCTACCTGTTCTCATTTTATGTGAAGAAAAAATTGATAGACGTTTCCGATGATTTTGGAAAGGAAGGATTTAAAAAAACATGCTGCTTAATAAAATAAATGTTTCAATCAATTTTAATCTAAATTTAATTTATGAACTGGTCGTTGAGGAAAATTTACTTCATTCAATGCATTAGAATAACAAATATAATATTAAGGATGCAGAATTGATAGAATTACAGATTTGTCTTCGGGCCTTCATGGCCGTGATCGTATGGTAGTTGGATTTACAACTACATATCCAAGTAGTGGGATCCGTGTTGCTCATCTTATTGTTTTGTTTATCGTCGTCCTGTGTCTTGTGTTCTCCGCCAGTTCTATAGT
>MJUT01047098.1:46829-57099 GCA_002080005.1 Gigantidas platifrons
TGTGTTAGGGGTCATGTATTTGTGTGTTAGGGGTCATGTATTTGTGTGTTAGGGGTCATGTATTTGTGTGTTAGGGATCATGTATTTGTGTGTTAGGCGTCATGTATTTGTGTGTTAGGTGTCATGTATTTGTGTGTTAGGTGTCATGTATTTGTGTGTTAGGCGTCATGTATTTGTGTGTTAGGGATCGTGTATTTGTGTGTTAGGAGTATGGATTTTGCCTCTTTTTCTACGATTTTTTTCTGTTACATTTTAGAACTGATCCGACAGTGTGGAATATTTTATTTTAAAAAAAAACAATACTTTACAGAATATGCTTTTTTGTTTGTTTTGTCTCAAGGTAGTTTATGTTACAGTCACGCTTCCATACATTTTGACCTTTATCTTACTTGTCCGAGTTCTGATGTTGGACGGGTCTGTGGATGGCATTGTAAAATTCATTAAACCAGACTTTAGCAAACTGTTGACTTTTCAGGTATGTATGTATTAATTTATTTTTTGTTAACGTCAGCTGAGCACTATACCAGCTATATGCATGGCACTAAAACAGGCTCCAGTTATTGTCAGTGACAGTTGTCAATCCTTAATATCTGAGAAATGTAGCGAGTTCAATGTGTAGCGATTTTTTGACGTTGCTGATTAAAAAAACAGCTTGAAATGAAAGCATGTGAAACATTATCGCTGGAAAATTTAGCGAATTCAATATTTATCGACTTCCTGGTTGTAAATAAAACAAAACTCCAAATGAAAGCCTGTGATAGCTCAGACATATGAGCAACATACTCGTTAAATCGATTTTGAAATGAAAAAATGTGAACTCTGCATTTCCATTTGTATGTGTATAATACATATAAACAGATCCTATGGTACCGCGAATTCTGTGGTACCGTGTATTCACATGCAATTTTAACCAATTTCCGTCGCTATCTTTAACTGGATTAATACGACGGGTGCCACTAGTGGAGCAGGAACTGCTTACCCTTCCGGAGCACATGAGTTCACCCCCGGTATTTGGTGGGGTTCGTGTTACTCGATCTTTAGTTTTATATGTATGTTTTGTAGATCGTTGTTTGTCCTTTTGTCCTTTTTCTTTTGGCCATTGTGTTGTCTGTTTTAATTCGATATACGGATTGTGATTGCCCCTTTGGTATCTTCAAATTCTTCTTAAATGTAACTACCACGGTATCATATATATATATATATATATATGACCCCGATATACTTCTATTAAATGATTTTCAATATATATGTCATCATACCTACACACAAAATTAAATTATGAATTTGATATTATCGTAAATGTACTCTTTAAAGGTGGTGTCATGTCATATTAACATTGTCTAACGAAATCTTGTTACAATAAACGATATCCACAATTCCACATTCAATAAATCCATTAATCCATTAAAGATAACATAAAGGCGTGTGTAGCAGATGGTCGTTAACCTGTATATGTAAATAGAGATTGTAACATAAATACGCATTTTTCCTTTGATGTTTTTATGCAATAATCAACTAAAAAATAGTGAACTTTTACAAACCATGGTCTAACATGAAGATCTTGATGTTATTCCATGATTTTGATGTCATAGATCTGTTATTCCATGACTTTGACGTCAGATCTTGATGTTATTCCATGATTTTGACGTCATCATGTAATTTCTGTTACAAAACATATATACCTTGGATCTTACTCATAATACATAATAATATCAGGCATGTGTAGCAGATGATCGTTAACCTGTAAATGTAAATAAACACCAGCGACCACGACTGTCCCTATGCCATTAAGACAAGTTTGAAGATACCAAAGCGGTAATCTGAAGCCGTAAATAGAAGACGGACAATACAATGGCCAAGAGAAAACGGGACAAAAGGACAAACAACGTTCTACAAAATATTACATAGAAAACTAATGATCGACCAACACGAACCCCACTAAAACCAGTGTTGAACTCAGGTGCTCGTGAAGGGTAAGTCGTTCCTGCTCCACTAGTGGCATCCATCGTGTTGCTCTTTGCTACAGTTCCGCTGACAATTTAACATTTGTGGGTATCTGCCATCGTTTTCTTGAATGTGAATGTGTACAATCGTTTATCAGCGTTTAGGGTTAGGGTTATGCTGTTTAACGCCACTTTCAACTATATTTCAGTTATATTTTGGCGGTGAGTTTAATTGGTGGAGAAAACCGGTGATTTGTCGCAAGTTACTGACAAACTTTATCATATAATGTTATATCGAGTACACCTTGTCATGAACGGGATTCAAACTCACAACTAAAACCAGTGTTGATAGGCACTGATCGCACGGGTAGTTGTAAATCCACCTACCATACAACCACGACCACGACTACACCCTTTATCAGAGTTCAGCAAATTAGTAAATATTGCTGTAATGAGTGTTATATTTATAGCAGTCTACTGCTCTTTGAAGAATTTTGTATATATGTTATAGATTTGGATCGAGGCTGCCTTACAAGTAATTTTTTCTCTCAGACCATGTTGGGGATCAGCAATTACATTGTCAAGCCTGAACAAATTTAAAAATAACTGTTTCAGGTAATATTAATGGCGTTTACATCACTTGTTTATTATACAAATTGCTTCTTGGTTTATTTTTCAATAAAATGCCACATCTGCTGTAAATACATAATTTTATAAAAACCACATTTATATTTAAATAGAAAATTTATTGAAAATTTTTAATTACTGTTTTATTTAATATTTAAATGATGATTATTGTCCTTTTTAATAGAACTAATCTAACTTCTAGGTTTGAGAGTTTATGGTTTTAACACCACTTTTTAACAATATTTCAGTTATATCGTGGCGGTCAGTTTTATTAGTGGAGCCGGGAAACCGGAGTACCCAGAGAAAACCACCGACATGTCGCAAGTCATTGACAAACTTTATCACATAATGTTGTATCGAGTAAAGCTCGCCTGAGCGGGATTCGAACTCTCAACGTTAGAGGTGATAGCCACTGATTTCATAAATAATTGTAAATCCAAACACCATACAACTACGAAGACCCCTTGTGACTTCTTTGTCGCAAAAAAAATATATTATGTATAAAGTTCAAGATTATAAAACAGCGATATAAAATGTATACACCAACGCTGTTCACCCAGTATTATGTGGTGATATATTGAGAAGCCACTTGGATGACAGCATGATTCCCTAAGAGGGTGATTAGGGCACACACAGTTAGTTTACCCCCACCCTTTTGATAAAGTGCACATACCAAGCCAGGGAAGTGAGTGGTCATGTATAGGTGTATTAGGGTTATGAAAAGAAAGTTTAAGCAGCAATGATCGACAATTGCACCAATATCTACAAAACGAACAACCTCTATCTGTGATCTGAAACAACCGATCTATTTTGCATCCGTTTCTAATATGAGACAGGCACAACCTGTTTGAAGGACAAAGTCCTATAATGTTTAGAGGGAGGAATGAGAAGGGAATGTATTATTTTTTTCAAGTAATTATTAAAGTTTTTTTTAAAGTTTTTATTTGGTTGGATTGTACCACCACCAATAGTGACATTTACCTGTGATTGCAGGGTGCTCCGAGTCAACTTACAACAACAACAACAAAATGGCTGTTCCGTTCGTTTAACCTACACGCTCTTCCGCCGAGAATCTCGTAGATAGAGATTTTTTTTATAAGAATGTTATTTCAAGTTTGTTTTGATTTTGCATAGAGTAAAAAATTAAAGAATATATTTCTTTTGCGTTTCTAAATATCAATTGATCTATTTTTGTAAACTTCCGGTGAACAGATTTGTGGCCATCACTACTCGTATGAAAAATCATATAGTTAAAAGGACTTCGTCCTTTATTAGATTTTGGAATTCGTCTAACGGTGTGTTACTTTTTTTTCCATTTTGTTTGTTCCAAACATATATCAAGACATAAAAAAATAGCACACACCTGGCTCCGTACACTACATCATAATAAAAACAAAACCAAGAGTTTGAAGATATTAAAGGGGTAATCCGAATCCATAAATGGAAGGACAGACAACACAATGGCCAAAAGAACAAACAGTGATCTACAAAACATACACATAAAACTAAAGATCGAGTAACACGAATCCCACTAAATGTCGGGGGTGAACGCATGTACTCCAGAAGGGTAAGCATTTAATTTTCTTTCACGAGATACCCATAAATGCATACTTAGCACATGTAGTGCTAATTTCAAAAAGATGCACACAACAAATGCCATAGCAACCAAAATATGCTATTTGAAACTGTTTCCTACGTTATCTCGCTTCTTCGTTACAGAGAGTATTTTAGCTGGTTTAACCATTTTTGGAGGCTTGGAATTTATTTCTAAATCGTTTGATTTGCCAATTGACTCAGTCGCAAAAGCAGGTATGTTCTAATTTAAATGTTTTGACTCTGACTTATAATCGACATATACAATTTCAAATATGCACAAATGATCTCTTAATATCTACGCACATGATTATGGGTATCCTACGTCAACCACCTTTACCTTTGCCACACCATTGGTTGATGCCTGAACAGTTATTTCTCATGGCGGATAAGCCACACCTTCTTACTCTGTCCTTTTACAAACATCGCGGGCAGACGACACATTAGTCCAATCCAATGGCATACACTTGTGGTCCCACAGTAAATGGGAGAAGACTATTTTCGATGTGTGTCAAGGGTTATAACTCAATGTAGTGATACGGGACCAGCTATGATGCCTGTGCCGGTGAGTAAGGGTCTTTATGACCACGATTTAATGGCAGTTGCATTTACATCGACCAAAGCATCAGAAGTCTCCACTAAAGTTTATAAGATTCACGCCCGACCGTGTTAACACCTATTAGCAAGGTAAATAGAGCAAATATTAAAAGGAAGTCTCCCGAAAGTCACATCTGCAGTGGCTGAAATCAGATAAAACTGGCATATCAGGTTTGGTTCATGTGGAGTTTCAAAAGTTTGTTTCGGTATTATAAAACATTTACGGCCTGGTTAAGATGTGAATATCCATAATTATCAACCCACCAAGGTTAGTTAAAGAACCTTTAATGGGTTGATAATTATGGATATCCACCTTCTAACAAGGCCATAAATGTATATTATCATATACTTACTCAAGATATATTTAATTTTGCATATGTGATAAATCCGAAATGCAGCAAGTCATATCTCCCAAGGGTGTAATAACCTGATCCGTATTACACGGGGGATGTAATAATGTGTGTCGTATTACATGGCGGTGTAATATGAATTCTTCAAAATGGCGGCTGGAAATTTTGCATGAAATCGAGTATTTAGTTTCTCACAATTATTTTGTCTTTTTTTGGGAAAAAATAATTCTTCCGAAATTCAGGTTTTTCGGTTCAATCAGTTTTCGTTATTAGTGTATCGTTCTTTACTTGCGTCGTCTGCTACTGTCAAAATGGATTACGAAGAAAACATGGAAAATGCTCGTTATGCAACGAATGATGGCACTCCTGTATGAACCAAAGATTGAATCATCTTGTGTTGTTGTATAAAACGTGTAACTGTATAAGGATTACTTCTCTAAATACATATAATAAAAACGTAGATATAATATGACAGTATTGCATTATCTCCCAAATCAAGCTACATGGTGTCTGAGAACGATCAGCTCTCACAAATATGAAGAAAGACGCATTCAAGTATAATATAAATAGGTTATGATACGGTATTTTTCATATCACATGCCATATCGATCCGATACGCCCATATTAGCCAAAGGACCGAAGGACCGAGTGCTAATATGGGTCGAGAGTCGAGGGTTATATGTAATTAGAGATATAATCCCTATACAGCTACACTTTTTATACAACAACACATGTGATATGAAAAATGCCATATAATAATTTATAAATATCGCTGTTTTCTAATATGACGTTATAATGACGCCACGTTACCAAATACTCGATAATCATACTATCATTCATATGTTTTGCTCGAAATGGAATTCTCATCACTTCTCTCTGATAAATACATTCTGGCCAAACAAATCATCGATAGTATATATTTGTATGAAGTAAAGGAATCGATCATCGATATAACAGCATTTTTACAATATATCACATCATAATAGTGAAACAACATTCAGATAGCAAATTATATCTCTAATCTGTATTTCTTTTTTTAAGGATAACTTTAATATACAAGGTCTAGTCTTTAATACAGTAGTAAAGAGTTCATAAATATATATGAAAATGTCTCCGAAACAAAATAGTATAAATCGATAGTCAAATACGAATGCAAATTAATTCTAATAAGAATATATGAAAACCGGAAATCGCCAGATTTAATAATTATTAGATAGTCACTAGTAAACTTGACAAACTTCGCCTAGGAACTCTCTAAGCATAAAATATTACTACATGCCAAATTAATCCATGGAAAAAATTTAATTAAGTTATTAATTGTTAATCAATATCCACCTTTATCAATAATATGTCAATAATATTACACTCGATTAGCAATTAAAAAAAAAGTCACGCGTGAATATATAACATCATAGAAAAATTTACTTCCTCAAATTAATGACGTCATGGTAACACATGAATATACAACGTCATAACAAATTTACTTCCTCAAATTAATGACGTCATGAGTAACACGTTAATATATAACGTCATAGACAAATTTACTTCCTCAAATTAATGACGTCATGGGTAACACGTGAATATATAACGTCATAAAAAAAATTACTTCCTCAAATTCATCAGGTCATGGGTAAAACGTGAACATATAACGTCATAAAATTTACTTCCTTAAATTAATGACATCATGGGTAACACGTGAATATATAACGTCATACAAAAAATTAATTCCTCAAATGCATAACGTCATGGGTTGGTTATGGACATAAAATAATAACGATAGCTATCTTATTACGCAAGCCACATACGTGTAATTACTTTAGTAACAGCTTTTTAAAGAGGAATTAAATAAAAATTTGTAAAACAGTAGAAAAGAAGGGTAAAACAGTAGAAAATAATGCCAATATCAGTTTCAAAATTGCAGACGTCTACAATTATTTTTATTACATATACAATATATACGTACATTGTTGGAAAATATTAAATTTAATTGTACGATGTCATTAAATTAACAAAAATGTGTTATCTTTTTCATGTATATATATATATATATTTTTATAAAACTTGCATTTTAAGAAAACAAAATTATTTAATTTCTTTAAGATTTTATAGACAAAGTATCCAACATGACAATCCAACATTCATTGCGATTTTCGGCAATTTATTTTTGTAAATTAAATTATAATTGATACAAATACAAATTAGAACTGTATAATCAAATAAAATATATTAAACTAAAGAAAGGTTTTGAGTTTTTATATTATATTGAACTGATTTCTGTTAATATGTTTCACAGTTGTCGGATGGGGTTGGAAAATCTTTATTAAAAAACATACACAATTGTACAATATATCAATAATACATTAAAAGACATGCACAGGCCAGTTCAGTTTTTATTAAAAACATTTTTATTATAGAATCAGAATAAAATTAAAAACACAAAATTATCAAAGACATACTTTCTGTTCAGATTACAAATGAGATGTTTACACAGCAATTTCATTTCAACTAATTAACTGTGTTTAGAACAATACCAATTACCTTTAACTAGCCCTCCAACACAAGATGAATGTCTCCAAACATTACAAACTTTGACACCACTTTTCCAATCACATCCCACCATGTTCTCTACAGAATCTGCTTTTCCACATTCACAATTTGACTCAACCACACTGCTCTTGCACTTGACCTTACCTTTTTTAGACACTTTTACCTTCGGAAATACAGAAAACTGTTGGTCTGTTTTTGAACCTCTGGAATCTTAGCCAACAACCTTTTTTTACTGTTTGAATATACCTGAAACAACTGTATCTCAAGAGATGTAGTTAGTTTGTCATACATGCTGTCCAAAAGAAATAACTCATTTGTATGTGTAAGAATCGAAGTGACCCAATGATGATTTCCTGTGTGATGAATCTGAACGGCTGGACCCTGTTTTTCTGTAAAACTATTATTTGAAACCCATTTTTTTAGTGTAGTGTTGTATGCAGGGGCATTGCATGGTATCTGAAAGCCACTAACGAGTATAAACTGTTTTGATAAGATGGCATGTACTTCCTCAATGATATCTGATGTTAAACACTGTTTACCTGCTATGATGTTCTTGTCCTTTTGTGTAAGATTGCCGACCCAAGATGACACCCAAGATGACGTGTCACTAAGTATTTATTCCTGTATTTTTTATGCAGAAAATTCAAGTTTTACCTTTTTTGAAGGTAATGAATCTGGTGTGTGTGTACATGTTTCTTCTGCAGATCTTTTGTTATCAGGGGTAAATGGACAATAAAGATCGGGTAGGTCGCTGCATGATGATCTGTCTTCTTGTATTGTGTCAAGGTTGAATTGGAGCTTCTTTTTNAAATGAAAAGCGGCTAACATACGCTTGTCTTGGTAGTCACTTAAGTCATGCAAGGTTGCAAATGACTCAAATTCAGTCAAAAATTTACTTCCATTATCTTGCGGATAAAATTCCGAACATTTGGCTAAAAGCTCCATTTTGTTTCTATGTAAACAAGAGTCGGCGGTTGTGTCCGGATGAAATGATAAACGTGAAGGTATATTATTGAAATTAACTGCTAATTTTCGTGCTGTAGAATGATTTGTCGGAGTATGAAGTGAGTCAATAGATGGCGTGTGATAAGAAAATAAATGGGTGAAGTCTTGTCCGTCTAAAAATGAATCGCTTAAATGTGATTTCGATTCAAAATCTTGTTCAATAGAATAATCGTGTTTTGACGAATGCAAAGACTCATTAGTATTACTCATGTTAATTAGAAAAAAAATCTCACGAGTTTGGCGAGACTGTTCCCACCGAACAAAAATATTGCGATCATAGCGAGACTGTTCTCACCAGTAATGAAAACTATTAAACTCATACAGTTTAAATTCAAAAACATCAAAATCGGGAATACATGTACATACATTTTTTATTAAAACAATCAAATATGACACAATGTTGGGTTTCTGCTGTAGTCAAATTCTTACCAATTTCTATGCACAGTCCTTGGAAACTTTCTGACAAATTCTCAACAACCAAAGTCTTCCTAATTCAGAAATTGGGTGTATACCATCATAGTAAAATGTACTAAATCTAAAAGTATATCTGGGTTTCTTGTATCTGTCTCTCCTACAGTTTTCAATGTCTAACGAAAATCTTGGTGATTCTCTTCTGTAAATAAGGTTTGTTTCCCTGACAAAGGTGTTCACAATTCGAATTTGTTCATGAAGAATTTTATCATCATCTCTGTATTTTTGATCCTCAAGTCCTTTATGTTTGTTGTACTCATAAATTGAATATGGGGGTAGCTCTAATAAAACAGGTTCTACAGTTGGAAACCCTCTAAGGAAAGTGTAAATGTCTCTGAATTGCTTTATTAAATCATTAGCAGACGAATTATCTCTGGATTTTAATTCAATCAATCCATCATTTTGCTTTACTGTCAAGTCACACGTTCCCAACCATAAATAAAGTACAATATTTGGGTAGCGATGCAACTTTATTTCAAGATTGTCACACAAAAAATCATATTGTTTTTCTGTTGTGGCCCCGCCTTTATACCACCAAACGATATCTTTTTCAATACCTCGTGCGACTTCGTCACGCAGATGACGGGCCTTACTGTCAGATAACACAACAGGGGTCTTGCGAAGCCTACTATTTAGATCAAAAACACTAGAATTATATTGAAGTTGACTCCTAAGTCTACTAAGACTCATTACAGGGTACAATTATATCAATAATAAAATGGTGACTGAAATTTGTCGAATCACACGTGGCTTTTNAAGAAAAGGCTTGTTCCCTAGTAATAACGCCTCTCAATATTATACAAACCGACCAGATGGCTTCCTTGAGGAATAGGCGAAGATAAAAATGGTACAATGTTGAAATATAATGAGACGTGCTCAACTGTTTTAGGCGTAACTGCTCTATATAGTTTCGTATCTTTGGGGAACTTTAAAATAGAACGATACGAATAAAATGTTAAATTTGTAATAAATGCTACTCTTAAAACAAAATGTGTGTCTGCTACCTTCGCGGATTTTCATCAGAGAGCATATATAAGACAAGCCGGAAACGGGCTAACCCCAGATTCCGGATTGCCGCAATATATCCGTCTGTGAACATCCAACCATTATGAAAATACCAAAAATAGATATACAACA
>MJUT01047103.1:0-10290 GCA_002080005.1 Gigantidas platifrons
CTGTACAAAAGCTGAATCCTGCGATATATTTCAATTTATCAGAAGAATTACACTGTAATTCGCAAGTTGATTACGCTGTAATTCACAATGATTACGGTGTAATCCGCAAGATCCACAATTACTGTGTAATCATTATTCTACCCTTGATATACAAACTTACTAAATAAAAACACTACATGTTTTTTTTATTTTTTTTTTCAATGGCACTTACTGCCTGTGCTTTTCCTTCTTCTATTAATATCTTTTTTTTACTGCACTTAATTTTTTAGAGCGTATCTTGTCTTTCAACTCATTACTTTTATCCAATTCATTAAGTATCATTTTAAATTCGAATTCTGAGATTTTTCCATCTTGCAACGCTTTTGAAATCAAATTTTGACACTATTGAGTTAGCTTTTTGCCAGAGTTTTAATTTCTTAATGTTTTTGAGCCTTTGATGTCAGTTTACGTCTAATAAGTTTCAAAGACTACAGCGGCAATTTCAAGTGAAAGCATAACAGGTAGAGCTAGACCCACTCTAGTCATAAAAACACTGGCCGATATTAAACCAGCATCAACTCCATCTGTAATATTGATATAGTCTGTTTTGTGACTCTGAAAATAGGGAAAATAATTCCTAAAAAATCTATGGGTTGTCAGATTTTCTTTTTAATTACATTTATATTAAGGACTGATTAATGCATATTAAAGGTGAATTCAAAAAAAAAAATCATTACAGTATGAAAAAGTTTGCCATAAGACTTAATTGTAAAATTCTGTCATTTTGTCATGTAACAAACATGGGAGTAAGTACTACTGAAATGAACAGCAACATCTGGTTAGTATTGGCAAACAGCAAGTCAGCTGATTTCATCATTAGCATGTTATATCAAATGTTTGCATACTGACCATACCAAGTATGGACAATATTCAAATTAGATTTACACCTGTTCAGGTAAAAATCAATAATGATAATACATTATTACATAGCTGATTGTGGAGCATTTAAAGTACATGCAAACTATCCATTCCCTTTATGTGCATAGAGGTTAATAATAGAAAACAAAATAACCTGAAAATGTTGTTTATTCTGACCAGTACATATCAGTAGATTCACCCTCACTGTCATGATCCCCCTCTGAATAAGTGTCACTATCACTGTCTAAATTTATAATATTTTTTGGAATTTCCTCTATAATGTGGTCAGATTTCCAATATTGGTTCTATTTTGTTTTCAACATGAAAAAAATGTTTATCTAATTTGCATATAAGAAATTAACATTGTATATGAATTGTTTAATTTTTGGAAGAACATAGAGTATACAAGAATATTATTTAATAAATTATGCTTTCACGAAATTAACATTTATTTGATTTTGGCTTAATTTTTTAAGTGTTAATTTAAAATTTTTTATAAATCAGCATGAGTGAATAACAAGGGACATGTCCATATAAGGGTCTCATGTGACCAGCAGTTATTAATTGCTTACAAACAAATATCATATGGTCAAACTGTTTATCAATTATTCAAAACATCTTTAATTTTTAACCTAATATGGCATTCCCATGTGACTGAAATTAGCATAACAACAGACAGGAAAGAACAAATAAGGCTGTTCATTATAATGACAGCCTCCTTTACTTGCTATCTGATAAAATTCTTATTGGGCCCTATGGAGATTTTCGTTAAAAAGAGCAACAAAAATCAATTCCCTGATTTTTAAATAATATTGTCCCTATTT
Source organism: Gigantidas platifrons (assembly GCA_002080005.1). Taxonomy (NCBI): domain Eukaryota; kingdom Metazoa; phylum Mollusca; class Bivalvia; order Mytilida; family Modiolidae; genus Gigantidas; species Gigantidas platifrons. The sequence goes on from MJUT01047103.1 coordinate 1,722, forward strand.
TCAGAGTCACCAAACAGACTATACCACGTTTATACTTCTTGTATAATGATTTACGCACATCACGTTCATTGATTAATGTTTTCTCAATCTCTGATATCTTTTGGAGTCTATTGTTCCGCTCATCTTCTACAAGCAACTCAGGATATAAAGGTACTGTCGGTTGTTTCATTTTATTTAAAAACTATATTTTTAATTCAATTTTATTAGTAATGTGACAACACTATTTACACATCGGTATTATCTACTTTTGAAGCAAAATTAATTACTGAACCAGCCTTTACTTTTAATGGTTTAGAAAATGTAATATATTTAGATTTTTCTGCATTTAAGACAATGTCATAGCTGTCTTTCACAACACCATCGACTGCCACAACAACTTCCACTGTTCCTTTGCTTCGTATGCTTACAAATCCCATTTTACAAATATTTTCGTCAGTCGACATTACATAACCAGAATTCTGATTGTGACCACAATTCCCAAAGGCGTATTCGTAATTGCCCTTGTTTAAAGACCCTATTTCCACGGCCCAAATTGTAATTATGGGGTCTTTTATGTAAAGTTTTGCCTTTTCTAAAGTCTGATAATCTCGTTGCATAACAAACTGTTCGGTACGTGTTTCACCGGGACCAAATATACTCATCATTTTATTTAATTTGTAATATAATTTCTATTGGTAAATTATTTTTTATTGGATTGTCATCCTGATCCAAAACACGCAAATTCGTTAACTCGTTCCATTAATATTTTTTTTTTAAACTGTGGGTGTTCATAGTTTATTATAAAAGATACACCATATCTGACTGTTCTGTCTAATCCAGTAATTCCTAACAATGTACTTGGTGAACCATTATAAAAATTATCAGATGTATTGATTTGATCCAAATGAATATGCAACGACTTCACTGGTGCAAAATCAACTTGTTTTGTTAGAATGTCGGTTGACGGGTTGAGCCAATCCTTATTTTTTATGCTTAACATGTTACTTAATTTATTAGATATAAATACGTTAGATGTAACTTTAATAGCAATGATAACATTAGCTCTGTTCAGTGCCAATGTAACACTTTTATCTGATAAAATACTGTTTACTTGTTCAAAGTTATACAGCCCCGGATTAAAATAATAAATGTTAACGCCACCACCCTGCATATACTACTCTGTTTTAGAAAATTTTTGCCAACCGATATAACACGTTTATGATTTCAATCCTATGCTGCGATTATTATTCCTGTTGTCAATGTATGGTATTTGTAAAGACATTATTTTCTACATTTGAAATAATGTAATACATATTTTCATTAAAAACAAAATATAAAATTTTAAAAATATGAATAAGCAATTTCAAAATACCCAAGAAACAAACTATAAAGAAGGAGAAGTGTATGAAGACAAATCTACTGACCTCACTAACTTTACAATTAGCGTATCGGAAACTCAAAGCTTCAAAGCAATATTCCCCAATATGTTTGAAAAATATAAATTACCCCTAGTCGAGTCTGATGCCATTGTACAAAACTGCCATAATATCATGATGCAATTTGGCAAAATCAATTAATTTTGTAATATTCTGTGTCATCACTGTGTGTGGTGTTGATTATGAAAATCACTTACAAGCAAAAGATTCACTAATTAGAGCTAAGTTTAGATTTCATGCGTATTATCAGATTGGAAGATTGCTATTCTAGATAGGAATAGCTTTACCACAGGAACAGAGCTTGAATGCATTTGATAATAAATTAATTTAGTTGCATATGAATGGATTTGCGATGAATTCTATTTAAATAGAAACACAGACTGGCGCTAGAAAAAAGTTTTAATTCAGGACTTGGAGTTATTTATGATTATATGAAATACAAAGGTTATCACCCTTTATCTCCCGCAAATACCCTGTATTCTTCAACACGCTATTGTTATAAAAATTAGGAATCACACGCAGCATATCATATTGATTATATTGGTCAGGAATCTGCGGCAAACCATACATGGAGCACCTTATTATTAGATGAAGCTAATGAATTCACAAAAGCTGGAATAGAAAGAATAAATGATTCAATCAGAACATATTGCTGGGCAATTCTTGGCTCACAATCACAAGCTAGAACAGATAGTATAGGTACTGGTACTGCATTTGATTCACCGAAACAATTTCTTGCTAATATTGAGGATGCAATAAACAGTCCAGTTGATTTACCAAGTCACATTGCAAGATATCATAACACATTAAAATATGCAAGGAGTAAAGTAGATTATGCATATGGCGCTGGATTATACATGTCTCCAAGTCATATGGAACTACAAATAGGAACAATCCAAGATTATAATAATGAAATTGTTGTTGCTACTACTGGTCAAGCATTAGGATTGAATAATGGGGTTAATACAAAATCAGTTCCAACAAGACAAAATGTACAAGTTCAGGGCACTCCAACAAAACAAACTAAGTCATAATCAAATTATAAAAAAATAATTATGAGTATGCCAAAGTACACAACATTACTGACAAATGGATACAGACAGCAATTACGAAACCAGAGTTCTTCGAGCAGTGGACCAAGAATACAGGACCTATTTGGCCTGTACATGTGGAACCACCAGTACAGGTGCAAACACCTGTGCAACAACATGAAAACAACAAAACAGCACTAATTGAAGGTAGCATACTAATAGGTGTTGCTGCTTTATTCGTTTCCGAGATTTACTAAGATACTCATTAACAGCTGCATACAATATTTTTTCTCATCTGTATCCTCTATACCAAATAATGGTCTGCCATATCTATCTTTTTCAATACGCCACTCCACTTCATCCAAATCAAGGTGTATAGTTTCTTGATTTCTTTCATAAAATCGATTCACCATCATTTTTACCAAAATCTGTATGTGTTCTTCTTGAGTTTCACTTGTGTGATTATTTAATGCCTCATATTTATATTTCAATATTCTCTGAAATTGTTCCTCATCTATAAAAGAGGTTTCTGCTTCATCTCTATCTGCATAGCCATCCTATTAAACTCATGATTATCATATTCCATTTCAGCCATTTTTTATATTTTAATTAGAAGATATATTTTCATTAAAAAAGTCTTTATACGGAGTTAAGCTTAATCTCTACAGATCAATAAGAGAACCACGTGGTGTAAAAGGAATTCATCAAAATGTAGTAGTAACTAACAACCCCAGCACTAGTTACCAGAACCAACAACTGTTAGTGAGATTTCCCAATTTAAGTAATAATGATGTTATTGTACCGAGGACTGTACGTCTTGCTGTTGAGATTGAACTTAATAGCAAAGATGCAAAAGCAAGTGTATCAAAGCTTTGGTAGAGCAATCATCAAGAAAACAACCATAAGAAGTTCAGGCAATGAAGTGATGTCTATTGATGACAGTGATATTTACAACACCTATCTTGATTTGTGGCAGTCTCCATCTGATCGTTCCAACATGGCATATTAAGGCATTGGCAAAAGAAACATGTTGAAACACAGAATTGGCGCTGGGAATGCTACTGAAGACAAAGAAGACAAAGCAATTGCAAATGCATACGGAAGAAGGTTTTCTATCCCACTTGACTTTGAACTAATAGAAACACATATGTCGTTTTGTCAAGCTGGAATGGGTGATATACTTGAATACTAACTTACATTCAATAAGTATGATAAAGTGATTAAATCCACCGATCCAGCATCGACTTACACAATAGCAAAATATCTGTTTGGAATATGATATGGTGTCTGATACAGAACTTGTCAGACAAATAAGACAGCAATACAGTGGTAAAATGACTATATTATATGACAGCATATTACGACACAGAAAAATAACAATGAACAAATCTGATACCGGTACATTATGGAATATCAATTTGAATGTCCCTGCACGAAGTATGGAAGGTATCCTAATGCTATTTGAAGACCCAGAGAGAACAAGTACTGAAGCATATTACAATCCAAAGATTATCAAAGTAGAAATGATAACAGAAGGTGTTCATAGTCAATTATACATGCAAGGTATGAGAGGAAATGTCTGGGTCACCGGGATGAGTGGTGTGTCTGTCACAGTTGTTTGCCGAGCGGTGTCTCTGACTGTACTGTTAATTGTCCTCCAAAACTAAAGGCTTGCACAAATTAGTTCATATATGACAATGTACACATGAATATACATTTGGTACATGTATCAAGGTTAAATGCAACTACATGTATATGTTGATTTGAAAGTCGTAGATAAACAATATATATAGTGTATGAGATACAGTAGCTTATGTCAATAAAAGAGATGGAATATATTCTGCATAAAAGTAATCTGTTGTAATGTTGAGTATAATGTTGTCATGTTTTTCTGTTAATTTTATGTACCATTATTACATACAGTACACTGTGTACTTAGATTGGGTTAGTATTGTGCAATGTACATGTATATAGTTGCATTTATGTCTTTATTTGTTGGTCATATGTTCTTGTTGTAATTTGCTTTGCATTTTTGTTAATAATGTGTACCACCTATTGCTTAATTTCTATAAAAATTAACACAAAACTATTGCTCTGAACAACAGCTACTATATAATATTGAAGGAAAAAACAAACAAAATTGTAGATTTCTTTAAATCTATCAGTATTTTATTAGAAACTTTAGTCATTTTGTTTTACATTTTTACTTCAGTTAAAACATATAATTTAAAGAGTAAGAAATACTACAAAACAATATGTTTTGCCTACCCACAAACATTATTTAAATTGCCATGTTGGATAGGTGCGAATCTTTTTATTTTATTAAATAAAAAATGGGAAAAGTGTGTTAAAGGTGTTTATTTGTTACAATGATAAGTAAAATACATAGAATTATATTGTATAATCTAAATAGTTAGCCACCATTGTCTATTCAAGTTGAACCTGTCTGTAAAATGAAATATTTACTATTTTATTATTGTCATACTAAATCATTGCAATGTCATCTATTGTGATAGGCTCAGTTAATTGTAGGGGGTTAGCAGATAGTGTGAAAAGATGTGATATACTTACAAAATGTAAAGATTTATACGATGTAACAGTTTTAGTAGATACTCATGGTATTGTTGAAAATGAAAAGAAATGGCTGCATGAATGGGGTTACATTGCAAAATTTTCTTCTTTTACCAGCAACAGTAGGGGGGTAGCAATTTTGTTTAAAAATTCGTTTGAATTCAAAATCCATGATGAAGTTAAAGATACATTAGGGAATTATATCATCCTTGATATCTCAATTCAGGACTATCGAATGACATTAGCTGCAGTTTACGGACCAAATGAAGATAAACCCTGTTTTTTTTCGAAATATTGCAATCAAAAATACATTTTTTCCCAACTCCTCAATCATTTTAGTGGGAGATTGGAATGTAGTTCAGGATTATAATTTAGATACGGTTAACTATCGCAGAGAAAATAATATCAACTCAAAACTTAAACTACATTCTATGATGAGTGATTTAGACTTAATAGACATTTGGAGGGAACAACATCAAAATGATAGAAAATGTTCATGGGGAGTTTACTATTACTAATCAGTTATTATGGGAAATGATAAAAATGAAAATTAGAAGCTCAGCTATATCCTTTTCGTCCTTTAAAAAAAGACAAAAGGATAAAAAAGAAAAAGAGTTACAGGAAAAACTAATTGTACTTGATAAACAATATACAGAAAATCTTTCAGAAGCTATTCTTTGCGAGATGGAAAAATTGAATCTGAAATTAAAACTATTCGTGAGGAAAAAGTAAATGGCATTATCATGCGAGCAAAGGCCAAATGGCAAGTGGAGGCTGAAAAAGTACACAATATTTTTGTAATTTAGAAAAGAAGCACTTTTTGGAAAAAATAATACCAAAACTTATCTTGGAAAATAAACAGGAAATTAGTGATCCAAAACAAATCAGAAATGAACAAAAAGATTTTTATAATAAATTGTATACTAGTACAAACCCCTGTATAAATGCATCTCATAGAGAATTTTTTTTAATGATAATAACCCTTTTATAATAAAACCGGATGCTGATGAAGTGAACTCTTGTGAAGTTCTACTAACAATCCAGGAATGTCTTGCCTCCTTGAAAAAGATGAAAAATTGTAAATCACCTGGGATTGATGGATTCACTGTGGAATTCTATAAGTTTTTTTGGAATGATATTAAAATACCTTTAGTAAAATGCTTAAATGAAAGCTTAGATATAGGAACATTTTCTACCAGCCAGCGTCAAGGTCTAATCACATGTATTCCAAAAGAAGGAAAATCTAAATTGTATTTAAAAAACTGGAGACCCATTACTCTATTATGTGTAGATTTTAAAATAGCATCAGCTAGTATAGCAAACAGAGCCAAACCCATATTACAAAACATAATTAGTCCAACTCAAAAGGGGTCCTTAAAGGGTAGATATATAGGTCAATGTACTAGAATTATTTATGATCTTATAGATAAGATGGAGGAGGAGGACATTCCAGATAGTTTACTGTTAGTGGACTTTGAAAAAGCATTTGATACTATTGAGTGGTCATTCATTGAAAGTGCACTTGAATTTTATGGTTTTGGACCAGTTTTTCAAAAATGGATTAAAACATTTTAATGCGATATAAGTAGTTCTGTTTTAAACAATGGATATATGTCCAGGTTCTTCACATTAGAGCGGGGGGTGCGCCAAGGGGATCCTTTATCACCTTATTTATTTATTTTAATTTTAGAGCTTTTAAGCTCTGCTATAAAAAATGATCCAAACATAAATGGAGTTAAAATAAATGTCTCAGAATTTTTATTAAGTCAGTATGCAGATGATTCATCTTTAGTTCTGGAGGATGACCCACAATCTTTAGACAATTCAATAAAACTTTTTCACAAATTTACGGAATGTGCTGGATTAAGAATTAATATTGACAAAACAGAAGCTATATGGATTGGCTCAAGAAAAGGATGTTCAGATAAATTATTGACAGAATTAAATCTATCCTGGAACTTTTCGGGAAAATTCCAAGCTTGGTACATGCACTCTGATAAAAGTGGCGGGTTTATACTAGTTTTATAACCTACACCTTCTCTTTAATACACATATACATGACTACTCACATTCCTAGCTTGGTACATGTACTCTGATAAAAGTGGCGGGGTTATACTAGTGTCTATAACCTACACCTTCCCTCTAATACACATATACATGACTTCTCACATTCCTAGCTTGGTACATGTACTCTGATAAAAGTGGTGGGGTTATGCTAGTTTAATAGCCAACACCTTCCCTCTAATACACATATACATGACTGCTCACATTCCTAGCTTGGTACATGTACTCTGATAAAAGTGGCGGGTTATACTAGTGTTTATAACCTACACCTTCCCTCTAATACACATATACATGACTACTCACATTCCGAGCTTGGTACATGTACTCTGATAAAAGTGGTGGGGTTATACTAGTTTTTATAACCTACACTTTCTCTCTAATATACATATACATGACTGCTCACATTCTAGCTTGGTACCTGTACTCTGATAAAAGTGGCGGGTTTATACTAGTTTTATAACCTACACCTTCTCTTTAATACACATATACATGACTACTCACATTCCTAGCTTGGTACATGTACTCTGATAAAAGTGGCGGGGTTATACTAGTGTCTATAACCTACACCTTCCCTCTAATACACACATACATGATTACTCACATTCCTAGCTTGATACATGTACTCTGATAAAAATGGCGGGGTTATACTAGTTTTATAACCTATACATTCCCTCTAATACACATATACATGACCGCTCACATTCCTAGCTTGGTACATGCACTCTGATAAAAGTTGCGGGGTTATACTAGTTTTTATAACCTACACCTTCCCTCTAATACACATATAGATGGCTGCTCACATTCCTAGCTTGATAAATGTACTCTGATAAAAGTGGCGGGGCTATGCTAGTTTCATAACCTACACCTTCCCTCTAATACACATATACATAACTACTCACATTCCTAGCTTGGTACATGTACTCTGATAAAAGTGGCGGGGTTATGCTAGTTTTATGAGCTACACCTTCCCTCTAATACACATATACATGACCGCTCACATTCGTAGCTTGGTGCATGTACTCTGATAAAAGTGTGGGGATTATACTAGTTTTTATAACCCACACCTTCCCTCTAATACAAATATATATGACTGCTCACTTTCCTGGCTTGGTACATGCACTCTGATAAAAGTGGCGGGGTTATACTAGTGTTTATATTCTACATCTTCCCTCTAATACACACATACATGACAACTCACATTCCTAGCTTGGTACATACACTCTGGTAAAAGTGGCGGGGTTATACTAGTGTTTATGACCTTCACCTTCCCTCTAATACACATATACATGAATACTCACATTCCGAACTTGGTACACGTACTCTGATAAAAGTGGTGGGGCTATGCTAGTTTTATAACCTACACCTTCCTTCTAATACACATATACATGAGTGCTCACATTCCTTGCTTGGTACATGTGCTCTGATAAAAGTGGCGGGGTTATACTAGTTTTATAACCTACACCTTCCCTCTAATACACATATACATGA
>MJUT01047103.1:16967-33596 GCA_002080005.1 Gigantidas platifrons
AAATTTAGTAAATAGTTCTGCTCAGTCGCACATAAAATGCATTGAACAAAATAATAATAAAACAATGAACACATATAAAACCAAACCACTAACCACTAACATTCCAGCCAAAATCAAAAATAAGCACATAAAACAATACCACGTTAATGGAAACACATTACAGTTAAACGTCCTGCCATTCCAGTAATTTATTAAATGTTTGATTCAGTTGAATGATTTTTGAAATTGAATGTGGTTTAGTAGTTCGTTACAAAGCTGAGAAGCGAAAAGATTTGAGTACATACCTTCGAGGTAAATTGATGGAATTTCTTCTAGCTTTTGATTACCTAAAATAAAAATTATTGTAAATATGAGAGATTGTATTTATTATTCTATACATCTCAATAGCCTTTGTTATTAATCTTCTTAATTTGAGGAATGAAAGGTTTGATTTTACTAACAGATCATCGTATGTACTATTATGTTCTTCTTATATGAATGTATTTTATTAGGTGTTGATTTCACTGCAAAAGTGCAGGATTAAGGGGAAAAAGGGGGAATTAAAGAGAAAGACAGAGTGATAGACAGTTAATTTTTAGTCTGTTTAATTATACATCTAATATTTTTAGTACATTTAATTGCCTAAATTCCTTTTTGAAAATATTTGAGATATGACTGTTAAATTTTAATTCAAAATCATTCATGAAATGCAATAGTTTTACATCTTATTCACAATTAATTTTAATATCCAGAATAAGCTCAGTGTTATGTTTCTATCAATGGTTGTCTTACTTACAGTCAGAGCTAATGTAAAAGGTAAAATTCATTTAGGACAGATACCAACTAAATCTAGTGTAGTTTAAAAATATACAAATATCAAATTATATAAAACAATGTATCAAGGTTAAAATGCACTTTAAGTTGATATCCTTCCAAGGATAACCCATTAAAGCGTTTCCGCTTATTTCCAATGGGGTCCTTTAGTGTATATCACTTGTTTAATAAAATAAAAAATAAAAAAAATGAGTTAAGAGGTCGCATGGCACAATTTTAGTTGATAATATTTTAAAAGATATGGCTGTAATTAATTTTTAAGATGTTGTTTTATTTCTGTTTTGAAAGCGTTATGGTCTTTTATTGATTTTATGTTATTTGGAAGCGAGTTCCAATCTTTAATAGTATTAAAGAAAAAAGTTGAAGAGTCCACACCTTTGATTTTTGGAACAACGAAGTTGAATTGGCTTGATCTAGTGTTATATTCATGATTTTCACTAACTTTTATAAAATTATCTTTTAAATACGTTGGACATTTGTTGTTATATATTTTATGTGCATGTCCTAATCTTAATTGCTTTACCCTATTCTCAATATTAAGAAATCCAACACTTGATAGTTCTGGTTGGCAAACATTAGATCTTGGACCTAATTCTTTTATAAATCTAACGGTTTTGTTCTGGGCAATCTGAAGTTTGCTTTTTAAGGTCTGTGAAACACCAGCATACCACGAGGAACATGAATAGTCAAAGTGACATTGGATTAGAGCCGTTGTAAGAGTTTTGCGAGTTTCAGTTGACAAGCACCTCGCTTTACGGTACATAAATTTAAGTCTAGAATTTACCTGTTTTATTATTGAGTTAACTGTAATTTCTCCTGATAAATTTTGGTCTATGTCTATGCCTAAATATTTAAGTTTCGGTTGCTATTGAATGATATGATTGTTACACTGGATTTGAAAATTTGTTACTTTCTTCAATTTACGTTTCGGTCCAAAAATAATACATTCTGTTTTGCCTAAGTGTAAAGACAACTTATTGTCAACGAGCCAGCTGCTACAAGATTCTAGTTCCTTTCCTAATTTGTGGGAGATAACTTCGGGGTCTTTATGAGAAAATATTATAGTACTGTCGTCGGCATAAAGCAAGAGTTTGCAGTCTGATTGAATACTGATAGACATGTCGTTAACGTAATACAGGAAAAGCAAAGGACCTACAATGCATCCCTGAGGAACTCCACAAGTAATATTAAGGAGTTCATATTCTGTCCCATTTACATTTACAAGTTGTTTTCTTCCAGTTAAATACGATTCAAACCATTTGACTTCTTGTGAATTTTTCAGGGCTTGTTGCCATCTTATTACATTCAATCCAATTTATCAGGACTATATTTGTCATCCGATTTCAGTGACGAACTTCAGTTTTGTTCGTGTATATGGAAATTGGGGAGGGGGGGGGGGGGGGGGGGGTGACACAAGGATGAGTAAGCACCTACGTTTTTGTGTAAATGTAGCCATGTCCCAGTAGTTGTGTGTAGACAGGCCGAAGTAAATGCATACACATTGTATACATAATTCAGTCAATTTACCTATCAATATTTAGATTCAACAAAGTTTTAATGACCTACATGTTGTAGCATGGTGCAAGACTTATCTATCAATATTTAGATTCACCAAAGTTTTAATGACCTACATGTTGTACCATGGTATAAGACTTACCTATCAATATTTAGATTGAACAAAGTTTTAGTGACTACGTAATTGAGTATGGTAAAATATAAATTCCAGATAATATATCATGGTTTTCTACAAACATATTTAAAGCTGACTAATTCATAAAAATCATCAAAAGAAACAAAGTCATTTATGTTACAAGATAACGATACTTGATTGTGTACATATGTTATCTGTTATCCTATCATTGTATGGTTTTAAGTAATAACATGATAAGAACGACGTTTATTTCTGTTCTTTTCAAACAATTTTGTAGTTGTTTTTGAACTTTATGACAGGAAAACACAATATACGTACAGGAGCCGTCGTGGCTGGATCGCATGGTAGTTGGATTTACAACTACCTATGCAATCAGTGCCCATCACCACCGTTATCGTTTATTACAACAGAGTTTATCTACCGACATTCTTACTACTAGTAAATGTAACTATAGCAACTTGCGTGCAAGACTAAAAGTTAGGCCGAAACATTGATAAGAGAGGGTGCTATGTAGATTAGTATATATATCCTTTTCCGTTTGGCTATTGTAATGTCTGTCTCCTTTCTTGATTTACGGCTTCTGATTACACCTTTGATACTTTAGATCTCTTCTAAGGTTTGTTTCAATAGGTAGGCAAACCAAGATATCATTCCAAAGCTATGCAGCAAATGTTGGGTAACACTAATCCACCTCCCCCCTCCCCCCCCCAACAGAAATGCTAAGGACAAGAAGATGAATCAATATAAAGGACTTTCCCATGATATATTTAATACAGAACGAAACTTTATACAGTAACCGTAGAAATGTGTCTTCAGTGAATCTTAGCAGCCGGATATCGTGAGGGTAAATATAAAACTAAGTCTCATTTTGTTTTTTCCCTCTATTTTACCTATTAAGAACATATACAACCATGTAAATAAACTGTCTGAAGTGTAGATAAAAACAAAATATAATAGCTCGCAATAAAACATGTGATCAACACAAAGATTTAATCGTCTTGAAATGATAATTTAAACATGAAGATTTGTAATAAAAACATAAACATATTTAGACTTAAGCACATTAAAAAGTGGACATAGGAACATGCTTAGGGTGACGTGTATGATCTAAACGTCTTTTTTCACTGTACAGTATAAACGTTTGCATGATTGCTGATTACAGTATCACAGTGTGGGAACGGAAGTGTATATGAAATAAACAACTTCGGTATTTGTGATGGTGTATAGCGACGATCCATCGCTTGCAGGACTTTAAAATTATTACCTCAGGTAAGGTTTTGTAATGGTTTTATCTTATACAAAGCAACCAAAGTTTTAATTTGCCTTGCTAAGGCCCATGTGTATATTTGATGCATGGAACAATGCAATAATGCTGCAAATGCAAGATAAAATGTCCAAAAAATACCACCGATCAGTAGAAGTTTGAGTGCTTGTCTTGTTGACAGCTTTTTACAAAATATTCGAAAATGTTATGATATTGAAATATACGTTTTATAAAAGCCTTTCATATATATTTTTGACATGCAAAGACAAAATTTTGTAAGTTGTATCAATGCCGAGAAAGTTTGACTGACATATAGTGATGCAAGAATTGCATTGTATAGGTGCTTGTTGGCAATCATATATGTAGTGGATAGTCGCTTGTAAAGGCAGTGTATAGTCACTTGCTTTTCTCATTCAATACAATTTCATAATTAAGTGTATCTGAAGCATCCAAATGTTTAGCAATCAGTACTTTGACGATCGAGAGGATAAAATCATTATCTTTGGGGAAAAACTGTGGTATTTGTCAAGAAAAAAAAAGGGTGCACTCGACTCGCAATCGCAAGTGATAAAGTTTACCAGTTGCTTGTCCTGGGTCGGTGGTTCTCTCCGGGTTCTCCGCCTTCCTCCACCACTACAAGTGGTCGCCATGATATAGCTTAAATATTGCTGAAAGTGGCGTTAAGCACAAACATTTGAATTAACACTCATTCTTTTAAATTATTACTGTCAATGCTGTCAGTTTAAGGTTCCGCTAAAGTCGAAATTTGTGTTCTGTGATGCATTTATAAAATGTATCAATTGTGTTCTTATTGCTTAATATGCAGACTTGAAATTTGGTCTATGCATAGAAAACCACTCAAAGTTTACTTTGCTTCAATTGGTGTTCTCACCTTCCAACTTTCAAATACACTATTTTGATTCAAAATACGAAAAATACACTTTTCAATGACCATTTTTTTCAAAAAATCTAGCTCTCATATGGAAGAGTTGTCAGTCATTTCAATATATGAGTTTCAACACCAAAGATCATATGTAGTGCAAGCTTTTTGTCCAAAAATGTCAAGTGTTTGCAATCTTACAACACGGGATGGACGCCGCCATTTTGCAAATTGTATGTGATTTTTGAGAATATGGCAGTTCTCATCTTCCTTTGGCCTATGTTATATGAAAATATATTCATTTAGGAGTATGTATTTTACAATGACACCAAACCTAGTTACCATTAACAATGCTTAATAATCAGCTGAATCTTCGTACCCCTCCAATATTTGAAATCGAAAGTAGAAGTGTAAATTAATCCACATTTTCGTATTATGAAAATAACGTTAAATAGTTAATAAACGTATGTAAGATAAGATTTTACAATGTTACACGCAATTAGCATTACATAAATTGCATTTCTGGCAGGAATTTGTCTTGTTTCGTAACAGTTTGTGTAATGCGAAAATATTATCTATTTCAGATATATTACTTCCGGTTTGGGGAAAAACGGTTGATCTTTCATCAAGACGATGTAAACAGGAGAAAAAAATTGAGTTTTGTGGACAATCAGTAAATATTTATTTGTAAGTATCAGTGTCAATACATAGTTATTGCTTTGATATGAATGATTAACACGACTGATTAAACATCAGGCACAGTGTATACGCCCTGATCGAGTAATTTATCGGTTGTGCTTGTGAATGATATGATGACAACACGACGGAACACGTGTTATGTACGGTAAGTAGTTCTTGCTAAATACTCATTAAAACACAAATCCAGGAATTTGAAACATTAAAGTAAAGGTTAAAATGACATTCACATATTGGTAAGTAAAAAATAAATATTATTTTATGAATGACCCTCAATGACAAAAGTATGGAGAGCAAGCGGATACATCTGGATTTTCTTACATTATATGCTTGAAATAAGAATGGGTAGGAAAACCAAAATAAGTAGAGTATTTGGGCACAGTTTAGGCAGACAATGTCAGAGGAAAACAAATGTGTGGGTGTATTTTGCAAGATGACCAGATTTGATTCCTACATATATATACCGATGCATTTAAGAAAATTTGATACTCTAAATCAGTTATGTATTACTGCAGAGATGAAATAACCTCTTGAGAAAGCTACATTTAGTAATAAAAAAGAAATGTTAAGGAACATATATGTATGTGTCCGTAAGTGTCCGTATGCATTTCTGTACCAACCACCTATGTTACAACAAAATATAATTTCACTTTAGCAATACAATATTAATCAACTTAGAAGCTGAACAGACAGTATACTATTCTATATTTATGTAATAAATGATATTTTCATGCAATTCTTTAAATACATTATTGTACTATATTTAGCCAAAATGGGCCTCCATACATTGTTGACAAAAGTAGTTCTGTACCATAAAATGGCTTCCAATTTTTTGTTAATAGCCAAACTTTAATCATTAAATATTAAAGAATTAATAAATGCTAGCTTGTCCTAGATATGAACTTCATTTACATTGTTTAACACTTTTTTCAGGCATATTTGGACTTTGAAAAACAGTGGATTTTTTTAAAGACTACCATACTAATTTGAGTGATACTGACTTTATGAATGTGAACTGATGTTTGTAATTGATGTAAATGAATTGTACAGATTACAAGGCAGATTTTGATATATAATAAGGTATGCTAGAGAAATTAAACATCATGAAATTGAACTTTGAAGTTAAACATATATTTGACTTTAGCGGAACCTTAAGGGTAATATTGTTAAGTTATAATACATGCTAGAACTCATTTCCATCCATTGTATCTGAAAATTAAACAAACAAAGTTGCACATACACACTGATAAGATAATACGTCCTTGTATCATGCTTTCTCGTCTTTCCTATTGTCAAAAGCCGGACAATATCTCACGATACACAGAGAGGAGGTGGAGCTAGATAACGTCACATCGTACAATATCTACGATACCAAAATATACAAGATATCATCATAAAGCTTACATACTCTCACTCAAACAACAAAATAAAAAAAAACAAATGACGGATGCAAAAGGATTTCAAAACCGAACAAGATGCGTTTGTGAAACACTGATGCCCCCGTCCCAATCTTAGACATACACAGACGGACAGGGCAAAAACTATATGCCCCCGAATCTTCGATTCTGGGCAATTAAAATGACGGACAACACAAGGGATGATAAAACTGTTTAAAATGACGGACACTCAAAAATGACGGATGGCAAGCGATAACAAAACTCTATCAAACGACCTGTGACCGCGTGGCGTCGTCGATTTCACACGGAAAAAAAATCAAAATCGCTTTTTTTTAATTATTATCCTGTGAAAGAAAGTCCAAATCATCAAAATCAATGGTTTTAATTTCCGGTGTCTTATGCACACATTTTTATTGTCACTTTCGATTTTTTCACAACATTTTGAAAGCGTTAAATCCTGCGAAGGATTCATATTTTTAGTCATCCAAATGCATTTTCCTGTTCATCGTTCAAAAATGTTTTCTCATCTGGCGCGGCTCGTGCAGATTATGAAGATTTCCCTCTGGAAGGCGTTTCCGCGGGAGATCTGATTGATGTCGCTAACTTTGATTGACGTCGCAAGATACAAGTCCGTTATTGAACAAAGTTGCTCGTGCACCAACATATATTTTGATAGGCCAGACTCGTTCTGCGACCTCGTCACATGGTCTACCACAATATCTGATGATACACTCGATACACTAATGATATGTAACATAGTTAACTTTTAAATTTAAATATTTGGCAAGCAACTATACACAAAATTCGCAAGCAACTATGTCCTATGCGAACAAACAACTATACAATTATCATAAAGACACCGACTATAATTAAAGGCATATTTTGTGCATTTGTCAGGCATATATTGACTTAATATTTTTACATGGTATAACAGTGATATTTGTGTATATAATAGTCGCATTGTCTAGTTAAACTTTACTTTATGGACTATAATAATGCATGTTTAAGATCATCTTTTGATATTAAAATGCGACAGCTTTAGTGATCTACAGCTGAATCATTTACACACGGTTAAAGTAACATCTCATATCTTGTTGGAATGATAATAGAGAAACTAAGAACGCAAATATAGCGCTATATACGTCAATAATCTTTCAAAATTAAAATAAATTAAAAAAAAACTTACCATATTTCAAACGCTACATGTCCAGCAAACTATGAATCGTCGCTATACACCATCACAAATACCGAAGTTGTTTATTTCCTATATACTTCCGTTCCCACACTGTGAGTATGTAGACTAGCGTATTATAACGACGATTTTGAAGGAGTAATTGTCATATTTCCTGCAGAATATTTCCTCCTTTACATTGTCTATCGTGCAGTGTGGAATTGATAAAACATTATACAATTATTGCCTGCACATAAGGTGAACATCATAATTGTTCACCCGAGGGGTGTTGTTTTCCCGAGAGCTTTAGCCCGAGGGAAAACAAAATACCAAGGGCGAGCAATTATGATGTTCACCGCAAGTGCAGGCAATAATTGTTTTATTATACCGAAACTCTATTTACAATAATGTTGGATGCAATAAACACTTATTTGTGTGTTTTTATCTTGTGTTTTCATAAACTTCATATTTGTGTTTTTAACTTCCGGTCAAGATTGTAATTCCGGAATGCAAAAACTGATACATTTCCGGACAGACATGGAACATAACATTTGTCGACCGGTGAACAATAGTGATGTTTCCCTGGGGTGCCAATTTTGCAAAAACATTACTTTTATTTTATATACAATATATAATGAAAGGTATAATAATACCCCTTGTTTGAGGCTTATGATATTATTTGTACTGTTGTGGACGTATTATGTTCGATAGAGTGTTTTATTTTTACACTCCTTCAACTGTCAAACTATGCAATTCTATACAATTAGTCAACCCACTTCAAACTATATTAAACTGTCAAGTTGTCTGACTATTGACCTGTTGGGAGCCCTTTAATTGTATAGTTGTTTTTATTTTTAACCACGTCATGTGATATTGATTTTGTCACCGTGTTTTTTTTATTTCTTGTTGATAACCCCACATCTGTGATTTTAAACTATATACACCAAGTAACATTAATACGATAGAGATGTCTAGATGGAGCGTTTGTCACCAGAAGTAAAGAGTACCACTCAACTACAGACTAGGGACTGTTAAACTATATACACCAAGTAATATTAAAACGATAAAGATGTCCAGAACTGGGTTGCTCAAAACGTTGGTTAGTGTTATCCACTGGTTAAATCTAGTTATCCAATGGATAAATTAAACCACCGGTTAATTTTTGTTGCTCAAATGTTATCCACTGGATAAAATGCCTTATCCGGTGGATAAAGTTAACCCCTCAAATTTGGTCGGATAACAGCAAAAAGAAAGAGTGTATCGGCATATTGAGTTGGATTTCGATGATAGAGAATTCCGGGATAGATTTAGATTATAGAGACACAGGGCCCGGGTGGCTGTGTGTGTTAGGCAGTTGGAATACATAACAACCCATACAAGCCTATCACCAATACAGCGCGAGTTCGCGCCCGGCTTTGTAAATTACAAAAAAGGATTCACTTGACTCGCAGCCGCAAGTAATAAAGTTTACCAGTTACTTGCTCGTGGTCGGTGGTTCTCTCTGGGTACTCCGCCTTCTCCTACCACTAAAACTAGTCGCCATGATATAGCTGAAATATTGTTGAAAATGGCGTTAAACACCAAAAATCAAATCAAATCAACCTATAGAGCCACAATTGTGCAGTCCAACTCTTGGGTCTCATGTCATACCAGTAGACATACAATTAAATCTTGCCCTGAGATATTACCTTGCACCAGGGAGTCCGATGAAAGTAATATGTGATACAATGGGATATCATATTTCAAGTGTCTCGAGAGCAGTAAGAGATGTCTATAATGCTCTGTGTGTGATATATATGGACAATATATCACCTGGCCCTCTACAGATTTTCAGAGGAACAGACATAAGACAGGGTTTTATGACATTGTCCATTTTCCTGGCGTTGTAGGGGCAATTGACTGCACACATGATAGAAATACAGGCACCACACTTAGACTACGAATACGCCTTTGCTAATAGGAAGGGGTACTATTCTAAACATATACAGAGTGTGTTTGATCACACAAGTAATTTGTAATCTTAAGTTATTTAACCCCCTTTTCCGTTCGATACCTATTCCATGACATATATAGGTCTTCAAATATAAATAACAGGAATGTTAACGTATAAGATAACTGGCAACCAACTCCACTTTTTGTGTTTCTGTGGTTTAAATAATGTCATGTTATTTTAGGATTCCACTTTTATTATAAAATACATTGTAAATTGGATTTTAAAACAAATTAAAGTGTAGATCACCAGAAAATGAAAACTAGCCGAAGCAAGATTATGACTAGAAATTTCCACGCCTTTTGGTTAAAAAATCCGTTTAAAAACGCCTTCAATTTTTTTTTTTTTGAAACCATGTACCCTATGCACTTTTTATTGGTCTAAATATAATGTTAAGAAATGACAATCCGCAGCTACATATAGACTTGAAACACCAATAAAGAGGGATCAACAAATATCCTTAAAGAAGTGAATCTGTATCCCGTATTTGCAAATTTTGAAAGGGTGTATATAGTTGGCTAGAAAGGGATGCAACATGCATTCATTATTTTGTTTTATTAAAGTACCTGTGTTTTTTTAACAATAAAGAATGAAAATTGATGGTATATCCATGACTGACATATTAATTTCTTGGAAAGTACAGAGAACATGTAAAAAGACTATTCCTTTCAGGGGCGGATCCAGGGCGGGGGGCGCATCCGGTACACGCTCCACCCTATCATTGGAAAAAATATGATTTTTTTTGCGTTAAATCGTAATTTTTCACACGAAATAGCCAAAAATTTTAGCGCCTCCCTCCGCTCCGGTGCGATTTTTTTAAGTGCGGCCCCTAACTTGAAATCGTGGATCCGCCTCTGCCTTTCAAATTCTGATATGTCTTTAGTGCATCCGTGTGAAGTTCTATGCTTTTTTGTGTCACTTCACTTGGCGCTGGCAAAGCTGGACCTTCTACTGTCTGATTGAGGCTCATACTATTTACTTCAGCCTCCAACTTTGCCGTAGAACATACTTTTCCTCACTTTTGCTCTACCGATCTTTTATTTTTTGCCCACCGGCCCTTGCATTCACAGTCTGTGATCTTTTTCCACACTTTTGCCTTCTCTGCATGTGTTATATCACTCGTTTGCTTTAACCTAATTATGGTTATGTTTTCTCCACAAGCTCACATAAGGGACGGACCATTTAACTTCAAAAAAGGGGGTGGGGTATGGACTTTTTCTAAAAAAATATTCTGATTCCCAATGTTGCTGAAAAAAATATTCTGATTTTGGTGGAGGAAAAAAAAAATCTGATTCAGAGTTTTTGTCATATAACCTAATGTTAAACTCTGGACAAAATTAATATTCTACCTCTCGTGTTGTCCGAAAAATTTTTTTTAACGAAACAAAAAAACATAACCCCCCCGCCCTGCAAGTTAAATGATCGGTCCCTAAGCAAATCAAGTCATCCTTGGAGAAATTTTCACTTCTTCGTCTTTTTTTTTTTAGCAAGAAATAAGAAGGACATTTATCATATTAGATTGTATGAGCATGGTTCAATCGAAGCTGTTTTACTCTGTTTTCAATATTTAAAAATCCTAGACTAGATAATTCAGCTTGCTTTATACTAGTTCTTGGGCCCATGCTATTTTTCCTGCTTTTTTCCAGTATTGTTGTAAATGCTGTTTTAGTGACAACGGGAACCTTTGAACCGTAGTGAGGTTGGCGCCGTAAAATCTGATTAAATCCACCATTTCTTTAGAAATGCCTGTACCAAGTCAGGACCATTGGGGTTTTCCAGTTTCCCGGTTGTTGACTGATTTTGTCTGTTTATTGATTTATGAGTTTTAAATTTCCCTTTGGAAGATTGCTCTGTGTTCGGTAATTTTGTTATTACCCTTATTTAATGAATCTAAATGTTTTGTTTTGTGCCACTTGCAGTTTGTTTTTTAAAGCATGAGTTATACCAGTGTCCTAGGAGGAACAAGAATAATCAAAATGACATTGAATAAGTGCCATACTTAAAGTTAGTACATTTAATTGCTTTGATTCTTTTGAGATATGACTCATACATTTTAATTCAAAATCAATCGTGACATCTAATGTTTTTGCTTCTTTTTGCTTCACAATTAATATTATATCAACAATAAGTTAAGAGCTATGTTTATATTCATGGTTGCTTTATCTAAAGATAAGGCTTCACAATTTCGTGGAAGGTTAGCCTAGACAAGTATCATCCATACCACATTAGATGTATGAATGTGGGGATGCAATAATGCAACGAGGACTAATTGGTGCAGTTGAAATAGATTTCTAGACACCTGATTCATCAACATGGTAACTAAACTAATAATAATTAATGTTTAACATAACAATATAATACAAACTTAAAATACCTGAAAATGCCAAACTATAATGCATTTGATGTAATGTCACCAAATCAGGAAAACATGTGAATGAGGAAATTAGAAAGTCATGTGATTTACTATTATTAACACTGACTGACGTGGACCTGTTTAAATATGTAAAATAAGATGTTTTAGCATTCAAGGTACTTGATCACGGAAATCACAAATACTCATTAAATATATGATTGAATATATAATATTGCGCAGAAAAAAATGACTTTGGAGAGGGCAAACAATTAATGCAACCAATGATTTTTAGATTTTTATAATGAACATTATTACAAAAGCACGGAGCATTATCTCGGGTTAACTAAGTTAAAAAGATATGACAAACTAATAAAGCGAAAAACAAAATATAACATACTGTCGTAACAGTTATAAAATCTAAAGAAAATCGTAGAAAGAGACGAAATCAGTACCACTAAGGGAAAGGCAAAACTCATAAGTCAACAAACAGATAAAATCAGTCAACAACCGGAAAACTGGGAAAACAGTAATGACCCTGACTTGGTACAGGCATTTCTAAAGAAATGGTGGGTTGACACAAATACATGACCACTCACGTATCTGGCTTAATACAGTCACTTCAATACAAAGTGGCAGGGTTAAGCTAGTTTTTAGCCCCAAGATAATTAACTTGATAGAAAATTAATTACTGTTTTTCAGATATGCAAAAATTGATAGATTGATGTTTTACGCCATGTTCAGCAGTATTTCAGCAATATATCGTGCCGTGGATAAAGAAGGCTATAATCTAATGCTTGCTGTTTCAC
The DNA here is from genome assembly GCA_002080005.1 of Gigantidas platifrons. Taxonomy (NCBI): domain Eukaryota; kingdom Metazoa; phylum Mollusca; class Bivalvia; order Mytilida; family Modiolidae; genus Gigantidas; species Gigantidas platifrons. Next base: position 29,989 of record MJUT01047103.1, read on the forward strand.
TTGAATAGCATAAAACATGTTTCGTATTTCATATATATAATTCTCAAATTGCAACAAAAAAAAAAATAAGTAAAACAAAATAAGATAAAATAAAAACATATGGGATTCCATAAAATAGATGACATTATTCGTTTGCAGATTAGCAGCAGAAACCGGTGGACAATCCGTTGTGAAAACCGTGAATGAACATAAACAATAAAATCTATTATTATTTTTTATATTTTGAAAACACTGGAATCTCGACATCCGTCTGTTACCTGGGTAGTAACACAGACCGTATGTACAAAAAGGATAAACAATGATCCAGAATCGTTTATCATGCACTTCATGAACAATGTCACAGTCAACACATCAAAGTTTATGTATATTTAGACGTTAACACTGTTACAGTCTACACATCAAAGTTTATGTATATTTAGACGTTATCAATGTTACAGTCAACACATCAAAGTTTATGGATATTTAGACGTTATCAATGTTACAGTCAACACATCAAAGTTTATGTACGTTTAGACGTTATCAATGTTACAGTCAACACATCAAAGTTTATGTATGTTTAGATGTTAACACTGTTACAGTCAACACATCAAAGTTTATGTATATTTAGACGTTATCAATGTTACAGTCAACCCATCAAAGTTTATGTATATTTAGACGTTATCAATGTTACAGTCAACACATCAAAGTTTATGTATATTTAGACGTTATCAATGTTACAGTCAACACATCAAAGTTTATGTATATTTAGACGTTATCACTGTTACAGTCAACACATCAAAGTTTATGTATATTTAGACGTTATCAATGTTACAGTCAACACATCAAAGTTTATGTATATTTAGACGTTATCAATGTTACAGTCAACACATCAAAGTTTATGTATATTTAGACGTTATCAATGTCACAATCAACACATCAAAGTTTATGTATATATAGACGTAATCAATTTTACAGTCAACACATCAAAGTTTATGTACATTTAGACGTTATCAATGTTACAGTCAACACATCAAAGTTTATGTATATTTAGACGTTATCAATGTTACAGTCAAGTCAACACATCAAAGGTTATGTATATTTATTTAGACGTTAACACTGTTACAGTCAACACATCAAAGTTTATGTATATTTAGACGTTATCAATGTTACAGTCAACACATCAAAGTTTATGTATATTTAGACGTTGTCAATGTTACAGTCAACACATCACAGTTTATGTATATTTAGACGTTAACACTGTTACAGTCAACACATCAAAATTTATGTATATTTAGACGTTATCAATGTTACAGTCAACACATCAAAGTTTATGTATATTTAGACGTTAACACTGTTACATTCAACACATCAAAGTTTATGTATATTTAGACGTTATCAATGTTACAGTTAGCACATCAAAGTTTATGTATATTTAGACGTTATCAATGCTACAGTCAACACATCAAAGTTTATGTATTGTTAAACGTTATCACATAAAAATAAAGAGCACTGAATATGTTAGCTTCCTTACGAAAGTACGAAAAAGAAAGTCGATTGTGTTCTCGTAAATATATGCCATGTAGACGATAGGAAACATAAATACATATGTATATTCTAAGCATAACATGTAACATGTGGTCTTTAAAGGAGAAGAAACTGCTACCTATCCGGAGCACCTGAGTTCATCCCTCAGTTTTTTTGTGGGGTTCGTGTTACTCGAACTCTAGTTGTATGTGTATGTTTTGTAGATCGTTATTTGTCACTTTGTATTTTTCTTTTGGCCATTGTGTTGTCTGTTCTTTTGCGATTTACGGCCTTTGATTACTCCTTTGGTATTTTCAAACTCTTCTTAAATGAGTAGGTACATTCGAAGTATAATATGTATCATATCTAGTTATCAAGAGGGGAGGGTAGGCATCCTATTGGCCGGTTTAACCACGGATCATGTTTGTGCTTGTAATAAGCTAGGTTCTAGATTTCCATGGTCATATACTTTGGTCTTTTTCTATATTGAGTGAGTTGAGGTCAGATGAGAAAGGGGTTAGGGGTTTGATGCTTAACTCCACTTTTATTGGTATTTCAGCTACATCGTGGCGGTGGGTGTTACTGGTGGAGGAAACCGAAGTAGCCTGAAAAATAACCGAGGTGTTGTCTGTCGTTGACAAACTTGATAATATAATGTTGTATAGATTAGATCTCGCCATGATCGTGAGTCTAACTCATAACCTTAGTGGTGACAATGAAAGGCGGTTAAGAACGAAACTGTACGACGAAAGAGATGATTTCAATTTTACCGTTGTGAACATTCTATTTATATGTAGCAACATTCCAGCAGCGTCTGCATTGTGGAGTATACATTCTCGTAAACACTGCTGGGCCTCATTCATGACTTATCACCGAATTTGTAACTAGAGTAACACGATGGGTTCCACTAGTGGCACAATAACTGCTTACCATTCCAGAGCACCTGAGTTCATCCCGGGTGCTTAGTGTGGTTCGTGTTAATCGATCGTTTGCTTTATGTGCATTGTTTTGTAGATCGCTCTTTGTCCCTTTTTCTTTTATCTTTAGGCCATTATGTTGTCTGTCCTTCTTCGACTTACGTAATTCTGATCACCCCTCTGGTATCTTCAAACTCTTCGTTTTAAACACACAAATGTGCATCTGGTGCCTTGAACCACTCAACATGACAAACATATAAAAAGCTAGTATGAGGCAGACTTCATACAGGGACATAACAAAGAAAAAAAGAAAAACAAAATGTAGCTAGTCCGACCCATTAATTTCACGCTCCGCTCATTAGATAATGTCATTTCACTAAATAATTGTAAGGTTGGTGATTAAGATAATCGTATCGACACCATTGATCTTGAATAAAGGATACAAATGATATAGCTAGGATTATTTCAAGCCTTTACCTGTATATTGACCAGGAGTAGGGACATGGTGCTTAAGACCACTTTCAACAATATTGCAGGTATTGACTAGGTACACGTTAAGGTCTTCAGTGCTCAAGCCCACAGAGGTGGTCAATGCGTTCCCGCGTGACGGATGGGAGGAGCCCTCTCGTTGAGGAGGGGTTGTCAGGTTATAATACGTAACGGCTGACGTGAGCCATAGTTGATAATGTGTTTGGGAAGTGCCACACTCACTGCTCGCTGAACGATACGCAATGACCAATCAGTCCATGAAGCAACATATACTTGGAATTTGACAGTGAGGGGTAGTTAAGAACGAAACTTTACGACAATATATGTTAATTAAATTTTCCCATTATGAACTTTCCATTTATATAAAACTGCATTCAAGCACCACATGCATATGGAGTATATATGTTCACGATATTCCAGAATTTGTGTCTTCAATCATGCTAATAAGAAAGCTACATCTCAATAGTAATCACATCGATACTTTTACGGTCACAAAAATGGCTTCGTTAACCGTTACATGATAGTACATTTGGTGTTTAGAACAAATATACACCTGCGTTCACCACGGTTTTTAGTGGGGTTTGTGTTACTCGATCGTTAGTTGATGTGTATGTTTTGTAGATTGTTGTTTGTCCTTTTGTACTTTTTCCTTTGGTCATTGTTTTGTCTGTTCTTCGATATACAGATTATGATTACCCC
>MJUT01047103.1:34818-45939 GCA_002080005.1 Gigantidas platifrons
TTAATGAGTAGGTACATTCGAAGTATAACATGTAACAGATCTAGTTATCAAGAGGGGAGGGTAGGCATCCTATTGACAGGTTTAACCACGAAACATGTTTGTACTTGTAATAAGCTAGGTTATAGATTCCCAAGGTTATATACTTTTGTCTTTTTCTGTATTCAGTGAGTTGAGGTTAGATGAGAAAGGGGTTAGGGTTTTGATGTTTAACCCCACTTTTATTAGTATTTCAGCTACATCGTGCCGGTGGAATTTACTAGTGGAGGAGATCGAAGTTCCCTAAAAAATAAATGGGCTATTGGCTGTCCTTGACAAACTTATATATATATATAATGTTATACAGATTAGACCTCACCATGAGTCTAACTCATAGCCTTAGTGGTGACAGTGAAAGGCGTTAAGAACGAAACTTTACTACAAAAGAGATGATTTCGATTGTACCATTGTGAACATTCTATTTATATGTAGCAACATTCCAGCAGCGTCTGCATTGTGGAGTATACATTGTCGTAAACACTGCTGGGCCTCATTCATGACTTATCATCAAATTTGTAACTAGAGTAACACGATGGGTTATATCAGTGGCACAGGAACTGCTTACCATTCCGGAGCACCTGAGTTCATCCCGGGTGCTTAGTGTGGTTCGTGTTACTCGATCTTTTGCTTTATGTGCATTGTTTTGTAGATCGCTGTTTGTCCCTTTTTCTTTTTTCTTTATTTCATTATGTTGTCTGTCCTTCGTCGACTTACGGAATTCTGATCACCCTTCTGGTATCTTCAAACTCTTCGTTTTAAGCACATAAATGTGCATCTGGTGCCTTGAACCACTCAAAATGACAAACATATAAAAAGCTAGTATGAGGCAGACTTCATACAGGGAAATAACAAAGAAAAACAGAAAAACAAAATGTAGCTAGTCCGACCCATTAATTTCACTTTCCGCTCATTAGATAATGTCATTTCACTAAATAATTGTAAGGTTGGGGATTAAGATAATCGTATCGACACCATTGATCTTGAATAAAGGATACAAATGATATAGCTAGGATTATTTCAAGCCTTTACCTTTATATTGACCAGGAGTAGGGATATGGTGCTTAAGACCACTTTCAACAATATTTCAGTTATTGACTAGGTACACGTTAAGGTCTTCAGTGCTCAAGCCCACAGAGGTGGTCAATGTGTTCCCGAGTGACGGATGGGAGGAGCCCTCTCGTTGGGGAGGGGTTGTCAGGTTATAATACGTAACGGCTGACGTGAGCCATAGTTGATAACGTGTTTGGAGAGTGCCACGCTCACTGCTCGCTGAACGATACGCAATGACCAATCATTCCATGAAGCAACATATACTTGGAATTTGACAGTGAGGGGTAGTTAAGAACGAAACTTTACGACAATAGAGGTTAGTTAAATTTTCCCATTATGAACTTTCCATTTATATAAAGCTGCATTCAAGCACCACATGCATATGGAGTATATATGTTCACGATATTCCAGAACTTGTGTCTTCAATCATGCTAATAAGAAAGCTACATCTCAATAGTAATCACCTAGAGAATTTTACGGTAACAAGAATGGCTTCGTTAACCGTTACATGATAGTACATTTGGTGTTTAGAACAAATATACACCTGCGTTCACCGCGGTTTTTAGTGGGGTTTGTGTTATTCTATCGTTAGTTGGTGTGTATGTTTTGTAGATTGTTGTTTGTCCTTTTGTACTTTTTCCTTTGGTCATTGTTTTGTCTGTTCTTCGATATACAGATTATGATTACCCCTTTGGTAACTTCAAGCTCCTCTTACGCACAACAATGTACATCTGTTGTCTGGAACAACTGAACAAGTTAAATATAACAATGTACATAATTATGGCGTCTGGAACTACTGAAAAAATTAAACTCAACAGTGTACATGTGGCTTCTGGAACCACTGAACAAGTTAAACACAACAATGTACATCTGGCGTCTGGAACCATTTAACAAGTTAAGCACACCAATGTATTTATGATGTCTAAAACCACTGAACAAGTTACACACAACAATGTACATCTGGGATCTAAATCCCTCGACAAGTTAAGCACAAATGTTTATCTGATGTCTGGAACCACTGAACAAGTTAAACGCATTAATATAAATTGGGCGTCTATAGCCACTGAACAAGTTAAACACAAAAATGCACATCTAGTGCATATAACTACTGTACAAGAAAAACGCATAGATGTATATATGTTGTCTAGGACTAATGAACAAGTGTCGCTTAAGAGAATAACGACCAGTGGAGCAAACACTGCTAACCCTTGCGGATCATCGGAGGAGCCCACTCCATATTTTTGTGGTGAGTTCGTGTTGCTTAATCTTTATGTTTCTGTGTAGTGTATTTTAGATCATCAGTTGTCCTTTTTCTTTTGGCCATTGTATTGTCTGCCCTTCGATCTACAGCTTCTGGTTACCCATTTGATATCTTCATATTTATCTTAAACATATTGATGCACCCGTGTTTTAGTGGGGTTCGTTTTTCCCGACCTATGTAATGTTCTATGCAGTGCTTTGTATGATCCATGTTTTTCTTTCACCTGTTATTTTTTATCAGTTACATTGTCTGTCCTTCGATTTCTTCTGATTTACGCTTTGGTATCTTCAAACTTATCTTAAACACATTGATGTACCCCATGTTCACGTTGCTCGGTCTTTAGTTTTCTGTGTAGTGTTTTGCAATGCTTTTGTGTTCTTTGTTCTTTTTCTTTTGGTCATTGTATTGTCTGGCTTTCGTCGATTTATGGTTTCTGACTCGATTTACGGCTTCTGATTTCCCCTTTGGTATCTTCGTAAGCCTGGTGTCTAGAAACACTGAACAATTTAAACAAATACATTTACATTATGTGTCTAGAAACACTGCAAATGTAAGCAGAAAAATGTACATCTAGTTCATAGAACCACTGAAAATGAAAGATCTGGTAAAAAATATGCTTAGCCAATCATGATGCCAAATTAATTCCTCTCTTGTCATTTTTTTAAAACAAAATTTAGAATAAGAAATTGACAAATATATTAATATTAATTTAGCTTTTAAATCCTAAATAAATTGAAAAAAAATAATGTTTTGATAATAAAAAAAGAAATTTAATCAGACACTTGAAACCACACAAACAACACAGTTTGTTTCACTGGATTAATTAATGTTAATTAACCTATTATTTAGATTTCTTTGGTAGTTAAATTTCTGTGTATAGAATGTATTGACAGTAAGTTTAACATTTAGTGGAATATTAACACTGTTGTTACCACTAACCTAGTTACCTGTCCTTATGTTAACGTGGATACCGCCAGATCATTATTCAGAACATTTAAAAAAATGAGAAATATTGCATATTTAACCAGTTTAATTTATATTTAACTTCTTACATGTACACATTGTATTTCAGATGTGACATGAGGTGTACAGAAAGGAAAGTATTTAGCTTGAAAATGTATCACATCGTTTTTTTCCTTTGACTTGAGGACATGGCACCTCAATTTTCCCCACGTGATGGCCTACCACGCTTTACTGATGGGTCATCACTTCAACAGCTATATCATGGAGACGATTAGTACATCAGTGAGCGAGTGATAATTGTTTGCGGACTCATCAATAATTTAGATTTATCATGGCTAGGATTGGTACATCGCAAATGTGAGTCGGAAATTATTTTTGACGAGTCATCAATAATTCATGTAATGACTGCCATGATATTACGAGATCACATTATACAATTACGGCCCTCTGTGTAGGGAAACATCCAGATTTGACAACCTGAGGTGGAAAACAACCCCGAAGGGTTGACAAACCTGGATGTTTCCCTACACAGGGGGCCATAATTGTTTTATCATATTTTTGACAATGTTTTATAGGTTATATCTCTTGTGGGGGAAAATTAGGTTGTTTGGCGGGGAACAATAGGGTTGTTTCCTGGCAGCGCAAATTTTTGCCAATGTTTTATTGGTCATCTCCCTTGTGCGTGAACATTGGGTTGTTCTGCGGGGAATCAATAGGGTTGTTTCCCGGCAGCGCAAGTTTTGGCAAGACATCTCAATTATTTTATTATCACATGACTAATTTAATCCAATCAAAATCTATCATATAGATTAAAATATAATAACACTTTTTGATAAACTTAAGTTCTATATACAAGGCCAACATGTTAAGTTGTTATACAGTGCTAACTCAATGAAACAACACTCTGGAAGTAGTCATGTGGCTTCAAGCATGTACATCCTGACTGTGAGGTAGCCATACTTTCCTTTTCTTCATAAATGCTGCATTTTCAGCGGACAAGGACCAAACACACATATCTTAGTCCTTGTTTTGATCGGACCGAAGAACGATCCCACACAGACAAGGACATATATATTTTATTTGTACTTTTATGTGTGCATAAGTCTTTTACCATATACCGACCATATTGATATATTAAATCTAATGTTGTAGAGATAAATCTCTAGATCTTATTGCTTAGTTACATAAATAATGTTCTCTTCATCTAAAAACGTATTATCTTAATTATACTTATTATTATTGTGTTGTCTTTTAAGACAGCTATAGATTATGGACCAGAAAGCCAAACCCGCGTCATGTAATACTTGTCAGATGAGAGCTATATTAATTCCAGCATGGAAATGGTGCCCTCATTGTGAAGATGGACTTTGTAATGAATGCTTAGAACGTCATGGTGTGTCTAGATCCACTGCCCTCCATCATATAATCCCCATTGAAGACTAACAAGAATTACCTAGCTCTTTTTCATCCACCGAGCTAAATTCTAATTTTGTTGTCCGTCTCATGGTGGTGCATGCTGTATGGACCGTACAAAGGACACGCACAGCACATGCGCATATTAGAAGCAACTACATGAAGTGGTTAAAATGTCAAATCATCCATTTAACTGCAAGAAATTTATCCATATCTCACTGAAATCGTCGAATATATTACAAAATTAAATTAACGGCAGAACGAGAGGGTAATATCACTATTTTGGACGAAGAAAAACAGAAGCAAGTTGATATGATAAAAAAAGTGAGACAGACCGCAAACGATCATCTAGATAAGATAGAAAGTGCCCTTATGGACGATTTAACAAGTACACACGAGTCGTCGAAATTATAAATAGAAAAATCAGTAACGCACCAAAGGTGCGAACACCGAGTTGCGAAAATATGGATGGACAATGTCAAGTTATATAATTCTGAACCTTAGTCTTTGTTGTGATATTTATTTATTTTGTTTAGTGCCATAATCTGCTTGCTTGCTTTCTAGAGCTTTTTATTTGCAAATCTGTTTCTTTTATTTGTATGTGCTTGTGTTTTTTTGCCAGCTCTCTTATGGCTATGTTTTAATACTTATTTTATTACATACTTCTGCTTTGATTGTTTGCTTATGCATGTCTTTGTATTATGTATTATGTATTACATGTTTTAGTCGGTTAACTGGCTTTTAAAGCCCATGTTTATCTGTTTGTACCTGCTTTTTCAGGGATAGTATCTCCTAGGCACCTGATTTATTTTTCATTATGTTTGCCCTGTATATCAATTTTCGCTGAGATCCGGACAAGGTCAACCTTGACCTTTCTGAAAATGCATTTCGGTGGTTACTTTTAAGGTCATAGATGAACTCGTCACATCATGTTTGCCCTGCATATCAATTTTCGCTCAAATCAAGGAAAGACAATTTTTCGGCATTTTGGTGGCCATTTTGAAAATGAGAGCCAAATTGAAATTCCGAAAGTTCCGTAAACATCCATCGTATAGGAATCTATTTTTGTGCCTAATTTGGTTACGAACCCTCAGACAATGTTCTGGTTAAAAAGTATCAAATTACTGTTCTATTTGTAGAAATTGTGATCTTGACCTTTGACCCACAAACCTTAAGTTCATGAGACTCGTTCCTCTCAGCATAAGGCATGTGTGTAGTTAGTTTCTTGTACTTGAGATATTGTCCGGAAACAAAAAAAATATCAATTTGTTTTTCTATTTTTAGAAGTTGTGACCTTGAACGTTGACCTACAAACCTCAATATCAATATGCTTCCTCCATACACCATCAGATATGTATGTACCAATATTCATTTAGATCTGACATTTCGTTCTTAAGATATTGTGCGGACACAAAAAAGTATCAAATTGTTTTTTTCTATTTTTATAATTTGTGACCTTGGCCTTTGACCTACAAACCTCAATATCAATAGGCTTTCTCCACTCACCACCAGGCATGCGTGTACAAAGATTCATTTAGAAACGACATTTCATTCTTAAGATATCGTGCGGAAACAAAAAAGTATCTATTTTTTGTTTTATTTTTAGAAGTTGTGACCTTGACTTTTGTCCTACAAACCTGAATGCCAATAGGCTTCCAACTCTCACCATCATGCATATGTGTATATGCATTACCAAGTTTCATTTAGATCTAACATTTCCTTCTTATCAAATTGTTGTTCTATTTTTAGAAGTTGTGACCTTGACCTTTGTCCTACAAACCTCAATATCAATAGACTTCCTCCTCTCACAATCAAGCATATGTGTACCAAGTTTCATTTAGATCCTACATTTTGTTCTTAAGATATCGTGCGGAAAAGAAAACAGTATCAAATTTGTGTTCTATATTTAGAAGTTGTGACCTTGACCTTTGTCCTACGATCCTGAATATCAACACCACCAGACATGTGTCTAACAAGTTTCACTTAGATCAGACATTTCATTCTTAAGATATTGTGCGGAAACGAAAAAGTTGACGCCCGGACGCCCGGACAACATTCAGCATATTAATAGCCGAGTTCGGCTTCGTCGCAACTCGGCTAAAAACTGATAGAAAAAATAAACGAAAGACCAGAGCAAACGCCATTCAAGAGGAGATAAGGATATTGAAACAAGCGGCAAGTCACCTTCAAATCTTTATAGGAATGAGAGACATCGAAAAAGAAAGCAAATCCTTAGTAACATTACAAAATGACGAAAACTTTTACCAGTCAGATAGTCATATCACTTACTCCGAAATCGTGCCCGCCATTCTGATCGGGTTCCTATCTTTGGTGAAATACAGTTGGAGACAAGCCCAAAGAATCTTAGTCTTATATTGAGGAAAAGACGGCAATCACAAATCATACTACCTACGTATACGACCTGTACAAAGGATAAAGTTACGGAACACACGTGGATTTGATGTTTCAGGATGTGAAATTATGTACAATGGGAAATTGTTGTTCCTGGACTGGAAGCAGGAGTGATTGCTATCGTGTAACAGAGACGCCTCTTACAGTCGAATCCTGTCTTATCTTGTCAAACCTTGGACCATTTGATATCACTTGTGTTTCTGAGGACAAGGTAGCGGTCACACTAAGTATATCAAAAACGGTCGTTCTCATTGATTTTGCGAATGGAAAGATATTGAAAAGGATAAATGTGAATGGTGAGTGCTTTGAAATTTCCCACTGACCGCTTCCGATACTTCTCTTTATACATGGACAAAATGTATTGCCCAATAATAGGGCAAAATACGGTAAAGTGCATAAACAAGAAATATGGACGTACCGGAACTTCTTGTTACGGGAACCGTTCGGAATAGCAGTTGATAGCAATAGATTTGGATACGTCGCAGGAGGAGCTATTAAGAACATTGTTCTTATCTCCCCGGATGGAAGGAACAGTCAAGTTGTGCTAAGTGAACAAGACGGAATCGCTAAACCCCAGGCGATAGATGTTAGTAAGTTATGTCGACAGCTTCTTGTTTGTAACAAATATGATGGATCTGCATACCTATATGACTTTTTAATTATATAATGATCTGATAAACATTTATACACATGCTATCTTTAGAAAGAATAAAAAACCTAAACATGGTTTAAATAAATCATACCTTCCAAATAGAAATGTCATCCAATGGCAGGCATCATTGTATAGATGGTTCATTCACTCTGTGCATGCAGCGTTGTGATTTAATTTCATCACTAAATAAAGTGATTGATTGGTGTTTAGCTACTTCAAGTGAGCAATATTTCTTAACCATAGCAAGTTTTCAAAAACATCCCATGCTTATAAAAAGTAAGCTTTATAATGGACCTGTATATAGGTTAAGATTTCCCCAACAAAATAGAATGCCATAGTTACTGTCGGACAATTTTGCGGGGCAAAGGGCCATCAATACTCACTTGGAGGCTGCTGAAAGTTCTTTTACATGGAAAGGGTGACATAGTCTCTATACACGAGACACTCATTTACCATAGGGGGGATTTATGCTCATAAAACTAGCTTAACCCAGTCCCTTCTTTTTTTAATGAAGTACCTGTACCATGCGAGTGGTCTTTTAAAATGTGTTAGTGGTATCGATTTTTCCTCTTTCTATGATTTTTCTATAGGCCTTTGGAACTGTTGCGACAAAATGGTATTGTTTTGTTTTTCATTTGATGACGTTCCGTTATAAGGGTTAGATGTGTATATGATTGATTTACCCAGCTGCAGGGGCACTAGGTCTCCATTCCATACCAGCCGTTCCACATAGGGGTGGGGTGGTTAATCTAAAAAGCTAAGTATTTAGTGAAAATGAATAAGTTGTAATATATATGTAGTAGCCGGTAATACCGCCAGTCACAACACTAACATTTAGTTTGGAAAACCTGAATCTGAAAACAACAGTACAAGGAGCTGACTTAAATCTAGGTCACGCTAGACACAAGCACAGAAGATTGGTGATGTTAAAATGGTAAATGCGATCTTAACATTAGACCTCCAACATCTAAGCAAAAAAACACATCATGAATGAAACAAGATCCACACCGTTAGTACATGTCCAAATGTACCTGTCCAACTGTAATCATGTCTAAGAAGAAAACAATCAATATAGAGTGAGTAAACGGGCGATAGGTTGTTTTTAACACCAACTGAGCAATTGTTCAGATCATGTCGATGAGGTGATGATGATGTCCTCTTTATACTAGTACAAAACAAATTAGTTGTAGTGTTAGCTAACTGAAGCAATCAACCAAATAGTAGTTATGTATCCGCTCCACCTGGATAATCCGAGCAAACAAGTATTTGCTCTTACTACTTTAAGTTCCTTTTTAGCAGAGAAGCAACAACTTCCAATTTTAAGGTGTTTTGTTTGACTCGACAAGAGTGAATCATCATGTAGCTCGAGGCTAACATGCTAACCATTGTACTACTTAGCCGAGCACACTAACTATCATATCACAGAGATGTGCACGTTAAACATTACAACACAGAGGCGAGCACGATAGCAAATATACCACATCAAATTTTGGGAAAAAATATAAAGGAACAAATATTTTTCGAGACTTACATCCTAATGAACATAATACTAATCGAAGATTTTTTTTTCTACTTGGGTTAAAATATGCATCGTACTTTTCGTGTTATAGTTTTCATGAAATACAGTAAAACAATTAGTAATATCGAACTTTTGCAGATACAATGTAGGGAACTAAATTTTGCGGAGCACAGAGCATAACTGATGTATAATTTTAATAAGTATTTTAGAGCATGCAAGAATACATTAACAAATGCCTCTAGCACAAAAAAAAACAAAAACATTCAGGAATCGGTTACTAATAGCTCAACTATGATTGACGACTTATCTATTCTTGTTTTAACTTTCACTAAGCATATGACGAAATATTTCAAGAATTTCAAGAATTTTATACAATCCTCCAGACATAGAAGTAACATAACATGAGGTACAGGACATAAAACAATGAAACAATTACAAATAGACGAAATGAACAGGTACTATACAAAACGTACGTTAGTACATATTTATTTTGCAATTAGATTGTAATAATATTTATGACAACCAATATACCTGTAGATTAAATATAGTGACAACAGAGTCCTAACTAGTTTGCTAAATTAAACAAACACTGATTTGTGGAAAAGGTCATTTAATCATTATCATAAATTGCAATAAATTGCATATATAAAATTGTTACATAATATAACATAATCATCACTGAAATAATATAATAATTACATAAGATCAAATGAATAAATGACATCAAATAGCAAAGGTGGGGACAAAAAAGTGCCCCCATTGAAAATAACTGGTATAAAGATCTAAAATATAATTTGGTGGTAAATGGGAGGGAATTAAAAAATGTCCAATATAATTTCGAACATCAGAATTGGTCAGCAATGTGTTTGCAAAAGAACGTGCGGTAATTACCGCGTATGCTAGGAATAGAAGTTGACCAATCAAAAGTGTACATTAACCGATCATGCACTGACCAGTAAATTTACACATTATTCCGCAACAGGTTTACAAAGAACGCACGTGACAATGAATGTTGAAATAGATGTTGACCAATCAGGAGTGGACATTAATCAATCATGCACTGACCCCTTGAAATAACCGAAATTTTACAGAAATTGCATAACCAGAAATTCCATCATATATCCTTATACCAGTAAACAATCACACTAGGATTAAAACTATGTTTAACATGTAATCAAACCATAATATTTAATATATTAAAACACACAATTTTGTAAAAACAATTGCTATATTGTTGACATAAATGATTTTATTGTTCCACAAAAAATAAATGTTATGACAACCAATATACCTGTAGATTAAATATAGTGACAACAGAGTCCTAACTAGTTTGCTAAATTAAACAAACACTGATTTGTGGAAAATGTCATTTAATCATTATCACCAGAGGCTCTCAAGAGCCTGTATCATTCACCTGGTTATAAAAAGAACCAATTGGTCCTATATAAATACTATGTCCTGTGGTGGCGGCCATCTTCGATTTGAGATCGGCATAAAAAACCCAAACTTTTTAGAGGACCTTCAAATGATTTTTCCTGGACAGTTTGGTTTCAATTGTACAAGTGGTTTAAGAGAAGAAGTGTTTTGAAACAGTTTTCCCATAGGGTCCAATGTTAAACTAAGTCCTGCCGTAGCCATCATTTTGAATTTTATATCGGAACAAAAAACCAAAAGTTTGTAGAGGACCATCCAATGAACATTCATGTACAGTTTGGCTTTAATCATATTTTTATAGTTTCTGAGAAGAAGGCATTTGAACATTTTCCCATAGGGTCCAATGTTAATTTATGTCCTGCGGTGGCGGCCATCTTGGAT
>MJUT01047103.1:51457-62796 GCA_002080005.1 Gigantidas platifrons
TGTAGATTAAATATAGTGACAACAGAGTCCTAACTAGTTTGCTAAATTAAACAAACACTGATTTGTGGAAAAGGTCATTTAATCATTATCATAAATTGCAATAAATTGCATATATAAAATTGTTAGATAATATAACATAATCATCACTGAAATAATATAATAATTAAATAACATCAAATGAATAAATGACATCAAATAGCAAAGGTGGGGACAAAAAAGTGCCCCCATTGAAAATAACAGGTATAAAGATCTAAAATATAATTTGGTGGTAAATGGGAGGGAATTAAAAAATGTCCAATATAATTTCGAACATGCGAATTGGTCGGCAATGTGTTTGCAAAAGAACGTGCGGTAATTACCGCGTATGCTAAGAATAGATGTTGACCAATCAAAAAGTGTACATTAATTGATCATGCAATGACCAGTGAATTTACACACATTATTCCGCAACAGGTTTACAAAGAACGCACGTGACCATGGATGTTGAAATATATGTTGACCAATCAGGAGTGGACATTAATCAATCATGCACTGACCCTGTGAAATAACCGAAATTTTATAGAAATTGCATAACCATAAATTGCATCATATATCCTTATACCAGTAAACAATCCTGTGTAATGACCTAAATTTACAGAAATTGCATAATTAAAAATTGAATTATATATCATTATACCAGTAAACAATCACACTAGGATTAAAACTATGTTTAACATGTAATCAAACCATAATATTTAATATATTAAAACACACAATTTTGTAAAAACAATTGTTATATTGTTGACATAAATGATTTGATTGTTCCAAAAAAAAATATATGTTATGACAACCAATATACCTGTAGAATAAATATAGTGACAACAGAGTCCTAACTAGTTTGCTAAATTAAACAAACACTGATTTGTGGAAAAGGTCATTTAATCATTATCATAAATTGCAATAAATTGCATATATAAAATTGTTACATAATATAACATAATCATCACTGAAATAATATAATAATTATATAACATCAAATGACTAAATGACATCAAATAGCAAAGGTGGGGACAAAAAAGTGCCCCCATTGAAAATAACTGGTATAAAGATCTAAAATATAATTTGGTGGTAAATGGGAGGGAATTAAAAAATGTCCAATATAATTTCGAACATCCGAATTGGTCAGCAATGTGTTTGCAAAAGAACGTGCGGTAATTACCGCGTATGCTAAGAATAGATGTTGACCAATCAAAAAGTGTACATTAATTGATCATGCAATGACCAGTGAATTTACACACATTATTCCGCAACAGGTTTACAAAGAACGCACGTGACCATGGATGTTGAAATGTATGTTGACCAATCAGGTGTGGACATTAATCAATCATGCACTGACCCTGTGAAATAACCGAATTTTTATAGAAATTGCATAACCATAAATTGCATCATATATCCTTATACCAGTAAACAATCCTGTGTAATGACCTAAATTTATAGAAATTGTATAATTAAAAATTGAATTATATATCATTATACCAGTAAACAATCACACTAGGATTAAAACTATGCTTAACATGTAATCAAACCATAATATTTAATATATTAAAACACACAATTTTGTAAAAACAATTGTTATATTGTTGACATAAATTATTTTATTGTTCCAAAAAAAATAAATGTTATGACAACCAATATACCTGTAGATTAAATATAGTGACAACAGAGTCCTAACTAGTTTGCTAAATTAAACAAACACTGATTTGTGGAAAAGGTCATTTAATCATTATCATAAATTGCAATAAATTGCATATATACAATTGTTACATAATATAAAATAATCATCACTGAAATAATATAATAATTACATAACATCAAATGAATAAATGACATCAAATAGCAAAGATGGGGAGAAAAAAGTGCCCCCATTGAAAATAACTGGTATAAAGATCTAAAATATAATTTGGTGGTAAATGGGAGGGAATTAAAAAATGTCCAATATAATTTCGAACATCCGAACATCCGTTGTTTGTCCGTTTGTCCTTTTTCGTTTGGCCATTGTGTTGTCTGTCCTTTACATCTAGGTATCTTCAAACTCATCTTTTTAACACATCAATGCACATCTGGTGTCTTATAATACTCAATTAGTGAAATATATAAATGTACATCTAGTGATTAGAATCACCGAAGAAGCTAAACACATATATGTATATCTGGTATCTAAAACCCATGAAAACGTTAGTAAGAGGCATATTTCATACAGGGACATAAAATAGAAAACAAAACAGAAAAACAAAATGTAACTGGTCCGACCCATTAATTTCACGTTCTGCGCTTTTCACTAAATATGTGTGAGGTTGGTGATTAAGGAAAATCTACCCCATTAAGCTTGAAATAAAATATACCATTGATACAACTAAGTCTGCTTCAAATGTTGACCTATATATTGACTAGGGATATGGTAGGGTTATGGTTTTAACGTTACTTTCAATAATATTTCATTTCTTGACCATGCACAAGTAAAGTTCTCCGGTGTTCAACACGTTCACGGAGGACGGATAGGAGGAATGTCATGTGATAATACGTAAAGTCTGACCATAGGGGATAACGTGTTGGGATATAGCCATGCTCACTGCACGCTAAAGACCTCTTTGATAGATTTGGTATATTTTGCTTTTATCATCCTTCCCTTTCGCTATATCTAACTGCTGACTCCATAAGCAAAACTCGTATCAAAGTTCGCGTGAGCTGAGCAGGACTTATCAACAGTCAGCAGGAGTTATCACCAAATTCCCCCAACATTTAAACGATAATCCCTGTGAAGATGACAAAAGTAAATACAATTCATCAACACCATTAGCTAGTTAACATTATTGTTTTAAAATATATATCAAATTAGGAACTGTCGTGTCAGCAATATCAACAAACATCGTCCTACAAAAATGTACTTTACACAATTCTTGATAACCTCTGCTGAGACGTCATAATATTTACGTCATAAGGGAGGTCGTGATCCTTGTGTTTTCTAAACCGGAACATCATTAGTAAACAAAATCGGTACTGAAAATGGGCGACTTTGATGTTTGTAATAAAAAAATAAATAAATATCACCATTAAAGGAAACGTGCAACAATCTTAACATAAACCTGTCAAAATGAATGGTATATTTGCAAACTACTTATGAACTACGCTTTTGGTGGAGCGTATTTTGAATATTTCGAATCATGTAATGTTTCCCGCGAAAATACAAATATAGATGTATCCGTGTTTATGTTTGATTTAAGGATGATAAGCATGTCATCTGAATGTGAATATGATTGATACTGAAAGACATCAGCCTGCTCGACAGAATATGACGTTTGTGACTCGTTCGCTTCGCTCGCTTCATATTCTGGCTCGACAGGCTGATATTTTCAGTATCAATCAATTCACATCCAGATAACATATACGAATTGAATGTATTCTCGTCCTGAATATTACTGAAAAGTTTCTCGCTTAACATTAAGCAACAACCAGTCATTCCATAAATCAACATACACCAGGTATTTGACAATGAGAGGAAGTTAAGAATAACACTTTACGACATTAGAGATTAATTCAATTTTCCCATTATGAACTTACCGTTTATATGAAGCTTCATTCGAGCAACACCTGCATATGGGTTATATGTGTTAACGATATTCCTGGACGTGTGGTTCCAATCATGCTGCTAATCAGAAAGCTACATCCTAATAGTCATCACATCGAAAGTTTTACGGTCACTAGAATGATTTCGTTAACCGTTACACAATAGCAGATTAGGTGACTAGAACAACTGATAACTCAAACAAGTGAATGTACATATGGTGTCTAAAACCACTGAACAAGTTAAGCACAACAATGTACATCTGGCGCCTGAAATCCCTGGGCAAGTTAATCACAAATGTTTATCTGATGTCTGGAACAACTGAACAAGTTAAACATAACAGTGCAAATATTGTGTATAAAACTACTGAATAAGTTAAAAACATGCATGAACATTCATCCACTCAACAAGTTAAACACAAAAAATGCATATCTAGTTTATAGAACTACTGAACAAGAAAAACACATCAATTAATATTTGGTGTCTAGAACTAATGAACAAGTTAAACATAGAAATGTACATCTGGTGTTTAGAACTACTGAACTCATAATGTATGGTTTGTCTTTTCTCCAATTTGCTTTGTTAAGAGTTAATGTTCAATAAATGTCATTTGTATTTATTTACGTAGTGCCCAACACGATTTCAATATCAGATGATGCTGGTGACGTTTAAGAGTAACATGACAGGTGTCACTAGTGGAGCAAGAACTGCAACCATCCGGAGCATCTGAGATCAACCCATATGCTTATGGTGTGTTCGTGTTGCTTAATATTTATGTTTTTGTGGAGTATTTTAGATCTTAATTTGTCCTTTTCATTTTGCCATTTTATTGTCTGTCTTTTTTCGGTTGGCCATTTTATTGTCTGTCTTTTTTCGCTTGGGCATTTTATTATCTGTTTGTTTTCGCTTGGCCATTTTATTGTCTGTCCTGTTTCGTTTTGCCATTTTAATGTCTGTCTTTTTTCGTTTAGCCATTTTATTGTCTGTCTTTTTTTCGTTTTGCCATTTTATTGTCTGTCTTTTTCGCTTGGCCATTGTATTGTCTATCTTTGTTGTTTTGCCATTTTATTGTTCTCTTTTTTGAGTTTTGCCATTTTATTGTTTATAATTTTTTCGTTTTGCTATTTTATTGTCTATCCTGTGATATACAACTTCTGATTACCCTGTGGTATCTTCAAATTGATCTTAAGCACATTGATACACCCGTGTTTTAGTAAGGTTCGATTTTTTCCCGATCTTAGGTTTTCTATGTAGTGTTTTGTAGATCATTGTTTATTTTTTTTGTACGTCTTATTTTGGCCACTGCATTTTCTGACCTTTGATTTTTTCTAATTACCCTTTCGGAATCTTCAACCTTATCTTAAACACATTTGATACACCCCATGTTTTAGTGGAGTTCTCGTTGCTCGATCTTTAATTTTCTGTGTAGTGTTTTGTAATTCTTTGTTTGTACTTTTGCTCTTTTTCTTTTGGTCATTGTATTGTCTTGCTTTTTTCGGTTTACGGTTACTGACTCTAGTTGCGGCTTCTGATTACGCCTTTGGTATCTTCGTACTTATGGTGTCTAGAAACTCTGAACAATTTAAGAACATACATTTACAGCATGTGTAAAGAAACACTGCAAAATTAAGAAGAAAAATGTACATCTGGTTTCTAGAACCACTGGCCAAGATAAACACATAGAAATGTGCATCTGGTGTATAGAGCCACTGCACAAGCTTAAGATATGATTGTACATCTGGTGTTTAGAACCTACGAACAAGTTAAACATATATTAATATGCAGCTTCGGTGTCTAGAAGCACTGGACAAATTAATCATAAAAATGTACATCTGGTGTCAAGAACCTCTGAATACGTTAAATACATAAATGTGCATCTGGTGTCTAGAACCACTGGCCAAGATAAACACATAGAAATGTACATCTCGTGTATAGAACCACTGAACAAGCTTAACATATGGTTGTACATCTGGTGTTTAGAACCTATGAACAAGTTAAACATATATTAATATGCAGCTTCGGTGACTAAAAGCACTGAACAAATTAAACATAGAAATGTACATCTGGTGTCTAGAGCCTCTGAATACGCTAAGCACATATATGTGCATCTGATGTCTAGATTCTCTAAATAAAATAACGCATAATGACATATTTTGTGTCTAGAACAAGTTAAACACGTAAATGTTTATCTGAGGTCCAGAACCACGGAACAAGTAAAACATATAATTGTTCATCTGGTGTATTTAATTAAAAATGGCATATTTGATGTTTATTATGATAAATGAAAGTGGTGTTAAACACCACACACTAACCATATGGTAAATTACGTATGAATTACATGAAGCTGATTTGATGATGGATTACTTATTCAACTAAATCACATTTATTTCTTTACAAGTCATTCTATAAAATGTTTTCTATGTTTTGTTATTTGTCTACTGTAGCCTTGTAACATCAAACAGAAAAGCAGTACCTCTATCATTTACAACTAATAACCTATTGGTAGATCTATCATAATCAAGTACAGTTGGGTTCACCAGACCATCCTTTGTAGACAATAGTTGTCTATGACGTTGTCCATCAGGGGAGATAGCCACAACGTTCTTAGAACCATCACCGGCAACATACACGTTTCCATCATTGTCTACAGAGATACCACATGGATACTGTAGAATACGCTCATCATTGAATTTCCATTGTGTTGTACCACGTAAATCACAACATATCACGGTATGTTCGTAATAGTTTGTATAGTACAGTTTGTCTCTAGATGTAACTAGGTAATCAAGGACAGACATTTTACGGTTGATGATATCACTTACAGATTTATCACTTAAATTTATCATCTTTAATCCTTTACCCCCTGCACTGTAATATATTGTTCTACCTCTACCCGACATGCTATAAATCTCCATATCCATGGAGATAGTTGTCATGATTGCCTTTCTTTCTATGTCTATTATAGTTATGCATCTTTTATCTCCACCTCCAGATGACACAGCAACGGTATTGTTGTCTTTAATATAAACTGTATCATAAGTATCGGATCCTGTTTTATCTTTAGCTATCTGGAATAATTCTACTCCATCTTTGTTGATAAGTCTTACAATATTGTTAGTGTAAGAGGACAATACCATTCTACCATCTGGAAGTAAAGAACATCCTCTCATCAATGTTCCCTTGGTGTTTATCTTTTGCTTCAGATTTAGCTTTATATTATCAACTGACATAGGTGGCGGGTCAGCTACCATCATCTGGGCTTGTTTGTCTTTTTTTCTGACAAAGGTCAAGTCACAAGGCTTTGATTCAACAACTACTTCTCCAAATCGGTCAATACTTGTTGCTATATTCTTTAAATTTGGGTCTATCTTACATGAGAGTTTGGTTTGATTTAGACTGTCGCTGTTGACTAGAGCATGTAAAGATGTGTCTAGTGTTTCTACGTCATTCTCTATTTGCTTCATGACCAGAAATGTTTGTAGGTCTGATGCATACTGTTTTATGTTGACTATGGTTGTCTGGTATTCAGTCAGTTCTTTCTCTCTCTCGTCTAAGGAAGCCATCAATTCACATGTTTTCTCGGTTATTGTTGTTTCTGCTTCGGTCAATTCCTTCATCAGATTTTCTTGTAACTTGTCAAGATGGTGGTTGACTTTTGTCCTCAGTTCTCTTATTTCACACTCAATTATTTGTTTTTGTTCTGTAACAGCAGCTGAGTTGGTCTCCCTGTTTTGTCTAATTTTACCAACATTTTCAATCATTTCATCAACCAATGATTCAATTTCTTTGAACATATGTGACGACTTCACGCCCTGAACTACATCTTCAAGACCAGTTATATCCTTACATTCATTATGACTTTCTATAATGCAAATCCTGCAGCACGGACAAGCATGTTTCTGACAGTATGTTTGGAACCTTTCATCGTGCTTGTTACAAAATTCTCTAATTTTCAAAACATTTGACGGCAATTTACGGTATTCAGATATTGGTATGGTTTTATGGTTTCTGGACGATTTCGATAGACTGTGATGTTCTGCACAGTCTATGCATAGTCCTTCGTCACATTCGGAACACCAAAGTTCTGACTGCTTACAAATATGGCGGATATCACATATTCCACAGACAGATGGAGAACTGGACATTGTGTTGAGATCCTGTAATAAATTAGTTGTATTAAAATGACAATTTAAAGTGTCTACACTCCAGTTTATTTCTATGCAAACTCTTAACTTCAATAAAATCAGAACGTTAATAATCTACATTTCTGTTTTAGATAATGATAACTACATAATGTATTTATATGTTGTCGTCGGCTATCGGTAGATGATTACTTTAGTTCCAATCCTCCTGAATATTTAACACAAAGATTCGTGGTACATAAAGAAATGTAAGTGTTGTGTTGGCGGCTAGGTTTAGGGTTAAAGTTATGGTGCTTATTGCATTTTCAACAGTATTTCAGCTATCGCATGGCGGTCAGTTTTATTTGTGGAGGAAACCGGAGTATCTGGTGAAAACCATCGAGCTGCTGTAAGTTATTGACAAACCTTGCCACATAATGTGTTATCGAGTAGAATGTCGTCTCAGTGAGATTTGAACTCACAACGTTAGTGGTGATAGCCACTGATTGCACAAGTAGTTGTAAATCCAACTAGCACACGATAATGGCCACGACGGCCTTTGTGGTCCTGTAGTCTTGTCCGTATTAAAACAGGAGGCCCCATGGTGTATTGCTGTTATTTTAATATAGCGGTATGGGGTTTATTGTTCTTCTGATTTTGATGAGTTTTTTAATGAATTTTATTAAAAAGATCAATTTCTAAAGAAAATTGCATTACTTTTTTTTACATAAAAGGGGACAAAAATTGGATTAAAAAATTTTAAATTTTCATTAATAAAATTTAAATGCAGTTCGTTTTATTTTTTTTTTCTATTTACAAAATCGTCATTATGAGTTACTTTTTAGCTATTTTAATTTGAAAAGGGGTCTTAAACGGGTTCATATTCCGCAATTTCGCATATGTTGTTGTATATTTTTCTTATTTTCATATTTTATAATTAGTGGGATTTATTCATTTCCGGTAATAACATCAACAACATTTAGATTCTGACAACATGTATCTACTTTATCATATTTCATCTCTGTTCCTTCATTGACAATCAATATTCACGATGACATTTGTCAAGGTCGAGAATTTACAACATAGATAAATTGTTGGGTTGTTATTGAATTGTAGAATGACAGTATATCAGTAATAAAAACGTAGATATCAAAGTTAAATATAGATTATAAATCTGAGATAATGTTAACGTTTTGAATGGAAGTTTGGATTTCATATAACAACAATAAGGGTTTGCATATACCAAAAGGGTAATCAAAATCGATAAATCGAATAAGGACAGACAACACAATGGCCAACAGAGAAAGACGAAAGGAGAAAAAACGATCAACAACACATTACATATAAAACTCAAGATCGAGTTACACGAACCACACTAAAAACCTGATCCATTGTTGACACCCGTCGTGTTACTCTAATTACAAACCAAAATGAAAACAAACAAGAGGCTCAGTGGACTGAGCCTGTGTAGCTCACCTTTCATTGTGCTTTGAGAAAACTTAATACAGAACCTTCCATAGGTGCTTCCCACCAAGTTTTGGTTCATTTGGCTAAGCAGTTACAGAGAAGAAGATTTTTAGGAATCGACCAACCAGAAACAAGAGTTGCCGATGGAGGCCAAATTTGTATACGGATCAAAACGAAATGAGTAATCTCTATAGAGGCCCTTCCATAGATGCTTTCTATCAAGTTTCGATGCATTTGGTAAAGCGGTTTCAGAGGAGAAGAGTTTTAGAAATCGACCAATAAGAAACAAGAATTGCCTGTGGCGGCCATGTTTGTTAACGGATCGGCACAAAATGAGCAATCTTCATAGAAGACCTTCCACAGATACTTCCTCCCATGTTTCGGTTCATTTGACAAAACGGTTTCAGAGAAGAAGAATTTTAAATATCGGACAATCAGAAACAACAATCGCCTGTGGCGGCCATGCTTGTTAATAGATTGGGACGAAATAAGCAAACGTTAGAGAGGTCTTCCATAGATTCTTCCTACCACGTTTCGGTTCATTTAGCAAAGAGGTTTCAGAGCAGATTTTTAGAAAACGACCAATCAGAAGCAAGAATTTCCTGTGGCAGACATGTTTGTTAATGGATCGGGAGGAAATAAGGGTAATAACAAAATTATCGAACACCGAACAATCTTCCAAAGGGAAAGGCAAAACTTATAAATCAACAAACAGACAAAATGATGAATCTTTATAGAAGACTGCCCATAGATGATACCTACCAAGTATCATTTTTATTTGGTTAAGCGGTTTCAGAGGAGAAGATGTTTTAGCAATCGACCAATCAGAAACAATAATTGTCTGTGGCGGCTATGTTTGTTAACGGAACGAGACAAAATGCGCAAACTTCATAGAGGACCGCCCATAGATGCTTCCTATCATGTTTCGGTTCATTTGGCACAACGGTTTGAGAGGAGAAGAATTTTAGATATCAGCCAATCAGAAACAAGAATCGCCTGTGGCGGCCATATTTGTTAATAGATCAGGACGAAATGAGCAAACGTTATAGAGGACCTTCCCTAGATGCTTCCTACCAAGTAGTAGTTGATTTGCCTCAGCGGTTTCAGAGGAATTTTTTTTTTAGAAATCAACCAATCAAAAACAAGAATTGTCTGTGGTGGACATGTTTGTTAACGGATCGGGACGAAATGAACAATCTCTACAGAGAACTTTCAAAAGATACTTCCTACCAAGTTTCGGTTTTTTGGCCAAACAGTTTCAGAGGAGAACAATTTTTAAAATCAGCCAATCAGAAACAAGAATCGCCTGTAACGTCCATGTTTGTTAATAGATCAAGACGAAATGGGCATTCTTTATAGAGGACCGCCCATAGATGATACCTACCAAGTTTCAGTTCATTTGGCAAAACGGTTTCAGAGGAGCAGAATTTTAAAAATCAGCAAATCAGTAAAAAGAATCGCCTGTGGCGGCCATGTTTGTTAATAGATTGGGACCAAATGAGCAATCTTTATAGAAGACCTTCTATAGATTCTTCCTACCATTTTTCGGTTTATTTGGCAAAGCGGTTTCAGAGAAGAAGATTTTTAGAAATCGACTAATCAGAAACAAGAATTGCCTGTGGCAGCCATATTTGTTAATGGATCGAGAAGAAATTAGCAACTTTGATAGAGGACCGCCCATAGATGATACCTACCAAGGTTCAGTTCATTTGGCTCAGCGGTTTCAGAGAAGAATATTTTTTAGAAATCAACCAATCAAAAAAAAAATTGTCTGTGGCGGCCATGTTTGTTGACGGATCGGGACGAAATGAGTAAACTTTACAGAGGACCTTCAAAAGATGATTCCTACCAAGTTTCGGTTCATTTGGCAAAACGGTTTCAGAAAAGATGAATTTTAAAAATCAGCCAATCAAAAAGAAGAGTCGCCTGTGACGGCCATGTTTGTTAGCGAATCGGAACTAAATGATCAATCTTTACAGGGGGAAAATGTACGTCATAACGTAGGATGTCGGACCCCAAATTTGGACGCCATTTTTGCCACTTGAAGGTAAGTTTTTACTTATAGCATTAGTCATTGTATGGATAGCATTGAATATGATAGTGCGTCAAATGCCCCTAAATGTCCGCTAAACAACGGTGTGTCCATCGTT
>MJUT01047109.1:3080-47790 GCA_002080005.1 Gigantidas platifrons
TAGAGTGTGATACAGTGATCTATATGTAACAAAGTGTACAGTATTGTAGAGTGTGATACAGTGATTTATATGTAACAAAGCATACAGTATGGTAGAGTGTGATACAGTGATCTATATGTAACAAAGTGCACAGTATTGTAGAGTGTGATACAGTGATCTATATGTAACAAAGTGTACATTATGGTAGAGTGTGATACAGTGATCTATATGTAACAAAGTGTACAGTATGGTAGAGTGTGATGCAGTGATCTATATGTAACAAAGTGCACAGTATTGTATAGTGTGATACAGTGACCTATTTGTAACAAAGTGTACAGTATGATAGAGTGTGATACAGTGAACTATATGTAGCAAAGTGTACAGCATGGTAGAGTGTGATACATGATCTATATGTAACAAAGTGTACAGTATGGTAGAGTGTGATACATTGATCTATATGTAACAAAGCATAGTCTGTTAAAGTGTGATACAGTGATCTGTATGTAACAAAGTGAACAGTATGATAGGTTGTGATACAGTGGACTATTTGTAGCAAAGTGTACAGTATGATAGAGTGTGATACAGTAATATATATGTAACAAAGTGTACAGTATGTTAGAGTGTGATACGGTGATCTATATGTAACAAAGTGTACAGTATGGTAGAGTGTGATGCAGTGAACTATATGTAACAAAGTGTACAGTATGTTAGAGTGTGATACAGTGATCTATATGTAGCAAAGTATACAGTATGTTAGAGTGTGATACGGTGATCTATATGTTACAAAGTGTACAGTATGGTAGAGTGTGATGCAGTGATCTATATGTAACAAAGTGTACAGTATGGTAGATTGTGATACAGTGATCTATATGTAACAAAATGAAGAGTATGGAAGAGTGTGATACAGTGATCTATATGTAACAAAGTGTACAGTATGGTAGAGTGTGATACATGATCTATATGTGACAAAGTATACAGTATTGAAGAGTGTGATACAGTGAACTATATGTAACAAAGTGTACAGTATGGTAGAGTGTGTTACAGTGATATATATGTAACACAGAGTAGAGTATGTTAGAGTGTGATACAGTGAACTATATGTAACAAAGCATAGTCTGTTAAAGTGTGATACAGTGATCTGTATGTAACAAAGTGTACAGTATGATAGGTTGTGATACAGTGGACTATTTGTAGCAAAGTGTACAGTATGGTAGAGTGTGATACAGTGATTTATATGTAACAAAGTGTACAGTATTGAAGAGTGTGATGCATTGATCTATATGTAACAAAGCATAGTCTGTTAAAGTGTGATACAGTGATCTGTATGTAACAAAGTGTACAGTATGATAGGTTGTGATACAGTGGACTATTTGTAGCAAAGTGTACAGTATGGTAGAGTGTGATACAGTGATTTATATGTAACAAAGTGTACAGTATTGTAGAGTGTGATACAGTGACCTATTTGTAACAAAGTGTACAGTATGGTAGAGTGTGATGCAGTGAACTATATGTAACAAAGTGTACAGTATGGTACAGTGTGATGCAGTAATCTATATGTAACAAAGTGAACAGTATGGTAGAGTGTGATACAGTGATCTATATGTAGCAAAGTGTACAGTATGATAGAGTGTGATACAGTGCTCTATATGTAACAAAGTGTACAGTACTGTAGAGTGTAATACAATGATCTATATGTAACAAAGTGTACAGTATTGTAGAGTGTGATACAGTGAACTATTTGTAACAAAGTGTACAGTATGGTATAGTGTGAAATAGTGAACTATATGTAACAAAGTGTACAGTATGTTAAAGTGTGGTACATTCAACTATATGTAACAAAGTGTACCGTATGGTAGAGTGTGATACAGTGATTTATATGTAGCAAAATGTACAGTATGTTAGAGTGTGATGCAGTAATGTATATTTAACAAAGTGTAGAGTATAGAACAGTGTGATACGATACAGTGAACTATATGTAGAAAAGTGTACAGTATGGTAGAGTGTGTTACAGTGATATATATGTAACACAGCGTAGAGTATGTTAGAGTGTGATACAGTGAACTATATGTAACAAAGTGTACAGTATGGTAGAGTGTGATACAGTGAACTATATGTAGCAAAGTGTACAGTATGGTAGAGTGTGATACAGTGAACTATATGTAACAAAGTGTACAGTATGGTAGTGTGTGATACAGTGATCTATATGTAACAAAATGTACAGTATGGTAGAGTGTGATACAGTGATTTATATGTAACAAAGTGTACACTATGGAAGAGTGTGGATAGAGTGAACTATTTGTAACAAAGTGTATAGTATTTAAAATAGTGAAGTAATTCTATTATATCCTAATTGGTTTATATTAGAGTGCAGTTACCTGTAGGAAACCTTTGGTTCTACCATATGCAACATCATATGGAGTTCTTCCCTGTAAAATATGTTTAAAAATCAGTCAATATAAAGTTCACATCTAAATATGTTTCAGCTAATCAACTTAATCATGACATATTATGCAAATTTCTATACCTGGTCATTTAAATAAAATAACTTTAAAATTCTCATAAAGTTAACATACTTTCATTCAGTTCAAAAGACATGTCTGATATTTTATTTTCTGCATTTTAAAATTCATTCGCCATGAAGAGATTCATCTGTTTAACTGACATCTTTATTTATAAACAATTTAGTTGTCATGGTTAAATAGAAAATAATTTTTCGTAACAAATATTGATAAAATGAACAATTTCTAATTCGTTTCATCAGATAATTAAATCAAGACGCCACACGATCATATTAACAATTGAGTTGTCATGGCTTCATAAAAAAATCAATTTTCGGAACAAATATTGATAAAATTAACAATTTCTAATTTAACCAGAGGCTCTCAAGAGCCTGTATCGTTCACCTGGTTATAAAAAGAACCAAATTATTGGTCCTATGTAAAAACTATGTCATGCAGTGGTAGTCATCTTGGAATTTCGATCAACATAAAAATCACAAAGTTTGTAAAGGACCTTCCAATGATTGATGCACAATTTAGGTACCGGTTCAATCAGTGCAATAGCTTCAGAGAAGAACATATTTCTGTATTTTCCCCATATATGGTCCTGTGTTAATACTATGACCTGTGGTGGCAGCCATCTTGAATTTCGGATCGGCATAAAAAAACCAAACTTTTTAGAGGACCTTCAAATGATCCTTCCTGCTCAGTTTGGTTTCAATTTTCCATATGGTTGAAGAGAAAAAGCGTTTTGAAACTTTTTTTCCCCTAGGGTCCAAAGTTAAACTAAGTCCTGTCGTAGCCGCCATTTTGATTTTCATATCGGAACAAAAAATGTACAGTTTGTAGAGGACCATCCAATGAACGTTCATGTACAGTTTGGCTTCAATCATGTTTGTAGTTTCTGAGAAGAAGGCATTTGAACATTTTCCCAGAGGGTCCAATGTTAATCTATGTCCTGCGGTGGCGGCCATCTTGGATTTCCGATCGGCATAAAAAACATAAACTTGGTAGGGGACCTTCCAATGATTATTTCTGGGCAGTTTGGTTTCAATTGTCTAAGTGGTTTCAGAGAAGAATCATTTTGAAACATTTTTCCCATAGGGTCCAATGTTAAATTAAGTACTGTCGTAGCCGCCATTTTGAATTTCATATCGGAACAAAAAACCTATAGGTAGTAGAGGACCATCCAATGAACATTCATGTACAGTTTGGCTTGAATCATATTTGTAGTTTCTGAGAAGAAGGCATTTGAACATTTTCCCATAGGGTCCAATGTTAAACTAAGTCCTGCCGTACCTGCTATTTTGAATTTCATAGCGGAACAAAAATCCTAAAGTTTGTAGAGGACCATCCAATGAACATTCATGTACAGTTTGGCTTTAATCATATTTGTAGTTTATGAGAAGGCATTTGAACATTTTCACATAGGGTCCTATGTTAATCTATGTCCTGCGGTGGCGGCCATCTTGGATTTCCGTTCGGCAAAAAATACATAAAATTTGTAGAGGACCTTCCAATGATCATTCCTGAGCAGTTTGGTTTCAACTGTCTAAGTGGTTTCAGAGAAGAAGCGTTTTGAAACATTTTTCCCATAGGGTCCAATGTTAAACTAAGTCCTGCCGTAGCCGCCATTTTGAATTTCATATCGGAACAAAAAACCTACAGTTTGTAGAGGACCATCCAATGAACATTCATGCACAGTTTGGCTTTAATCATATTTGTAGTTTCTGAGAAGGCATTTGAACATTTTCCAATAGGGTCCAATGTTAATCTATATCCTGCGGTGGCGGCCATCTTGGATTTCCGATCGGCATAAAAAACAGAAACTTGGTAAAGGACATTCCAATGATCATTCATTTACAGTTTGGGTTCAGTCAGGTCATTAGTTTCAGAGAAGAAGATCTTTGAAATTTCAGCCAATCAGAGCATATTATTGGCCCTGGCAGCCATGTTGAATATCCGACTGGAACAAAAAACAGAAACTTTGTAGAGGACCATCCAAGGAACATTCCTGCTATGTTTGGTTCCAATTGGCCCAGTGGTTTCGGAGAAGAAGCTTGAAATGTGAAAAGTTTACAGACGACAGACGACAGACAACGGACATCAAGTGATGACAATAGTTCACATGGACCTTCGGTCCAGTGAACTAAAAATGTCAGATATTTTATTCTAATCTGAAGAGATCTGTATATCAATAATTCAGTTTCATTGTCAAATTCATAAAAAAAAACATTTTTCGTCACAAATTTCAATAAAATTAACATTTTCTGTTTAAGTTCAATGAGGTAATTAAAACTAGATGCCACACGACACGTTTAATACTTTCTCCATTACTTGTAACAAATCAGTTTGTTCAAGCTGTTAATGGCTGCCATCAAATCATATTTTTTTGTAACGTCATCAACCTCAACATTTTCCGTTTGAGGAGTAAAACTAGGAAGAACTGTTTTAGATACCTAAAACATATGTCTCCCCTTAATGTGGCCATTTGTACAACAATGAGTTACACATTATGAGTTGAATGATACTTTTTAAAAAACAATTATTTGACCTTGAGGTCAAAGGTTAACGTCACAAGAAGGTCATTACAGTACACGACACACCGTCTTATGATCATGCACCCGCACACCAAATATCATTGAACTATCTCGAAAGACAACCAGAGGCTCACAGGAGCCTGTAATCGCTCACCTGGTTTTCAATTTGACATCTAAAGTTAATAGAAAATGGAGGTGTTACACATAATTTTGAAAGTGGGCCACCCAAAGATCATTTCAACTCAAATTTCTGAGCAAAAGATTTAGATGTGATTTTTATCTCATAATATTCCTAAATGGAATAAACTGGGTGAAAACATCTCACAGAAAAACCCAGAATACATGTTAAACTACTCATTGCCATGTAGCTGCAATTAAATTTGAGCTCATTTTGATTTTTACTAAAGCAGCAATGGACAATTGAAGTAATGTCTATTTTTAGTAACAGCAGCCATCTTGAATGGAGGGTGGGCTTGTCAGACACAATTTTGAAAAGGACCCACATAGGGACAATCCGTGCCAGGTTTGGATTAATTTGGTTGAGAGGTTTCAGAGGAGAGGATTTAAATGTGATCTTTTATCAAAATATGCCTAATTTGCATAATCAGTATGAATCAGCTGACAGAAAAATTTCACAGAAAAAAAACTGAATATATGTTAAACTACTCCTAGCCATGTAGCTGCAGTTTAAATTTGAGCTCATTTTGACTTATACTAAAGCAGCAATGGACAATTGAAGACATTTCTATCTTTAGTAACAGCAGCCATCTTGAATGGCGGGCGGGCTGTCGGACACAATTTTGAAAGGGACCCATCCAGGGACCATCCCTGCTAGGTTTGGTTTAATTTGGTTCAGCGGTTTCAGAGGAGAAGATTTAAATGTGATCTTTTATCAAAATATGCCTAATTTGCATAATCGGTATAAATCGGCTCAAAGAAAAATTTCACAGAAAAACCCGGAATATATGTTGAACTACTTCTTGCCATGTAGCTGCAGTCAAAATTGGAGCTCATTTTGACTTATACTATAGCAGCAATGGACAATTAAAATTTCATCCCCCTTTTTACTATTTTTAGCTTGGTGGGCATCTTGGTTGGAAGCCTGGATCACCGGACACATTTTTGGAAGGGGGCATCCAAGGACCATTCCACCAAAGTTTGGTTGCAATTGTCCCAGTGGTTTCTGAGGAGAAGATTAAAATGTGAAAGCTTACGACGTACGACGGACGACGACGACAACTGACGACGGACGCCAAGTGATGGCAAAAGCTCACATGGCCTTTGGCCAGGTGAGCTAAAAATTATGAAAAGGGGGCGATAACTCCCAGATGGGTAATCAGATTTACTTCAAAATTGGTGGGTAGGTAGATCTTGACATGCTGCACATTTTGCAATTCAAACTTAGCATCCATCTCTTATAATTTTAGAAATACAAGACAAAAATATTAAAACTGTAAAAATTATATGAAAAATGGGCAATAACTCCCAAATGGACAATCAGATTTACTTCAAAATTGTAGGGTAGGTAGAATTTGACATGCTGCACATTTTGCACATTTTGCAATTCAAACTTAGGATCCATCTCTTATAGTTTTTGAAATACAAGACGAAAAGTATTAAAATTTTGAAAATTTGATGAAAAAAGGGCCATAACTCCCAGATAGATATTCACATTTATTTCAAAATTGAAGGGTAGGTAGGTCTTGAAATGCTGCACATATCTCGAAAGATAAAAATGTTATGGCCTAGACAAGAAAATACTATTTAAAAAAAAAATTATTTGACCTTGAGGTCAAAGGTCAAGGTCCCACAAAGGTCATTATGGTACGCGACACACAACCTTATGGTCATGCACCCACATACCAAATATCATAGACCTATCTCGAAAGACAAAAATATTATGGCCCGGACAAGAAAATACTATTAAAAAAAACAAATATTTAACATTCAGGTCAAATGTCAAGGTCCCACGAAGACGATTACGGTACATGACACACTGCCTTATGGTCATCTACCTACGAACTATTTTCCAATGAAGTTTTGTTGGATTTATTTGATCTATTTGACCTTGAAGTCAAAGGTCAAGGTCCTACAAATGTCATTACAGTACGCGACACACCACTTTATGGTCATGCACCCACATACCAAATATCATTGACCAATCTCGAAAGACAAAAATGTTATCGTCTGGAAAAAAAAAATATTTAAAAAACTATTATTTGACCTTGAGGTCAAAGGTCAAGGTCCCACGAAGGTCATTATGGTACGTGACACACTGCCTTATGGTCATACACCCACATACCAAATAACATTGACCTATCTCAAAAGACAAAAATGTTATGGATGGACAAAAAAATATTTAAAAAACAATTATTTGACCTTGAGGTCAAAGGTCAAGGTCCCACGAAGATGATTATGGTACACGACACACCACCTTATGGTCATGCACCCACATATCAAAAATGTTATGGCCCAGATAGAAAATACTATTTAAAAAAAACAATTGTTTGAACTTTAGGTCAAAGGTCAAGGTCCCATGAAGGTCATTATGGTACGCGACACACCACCTTATGGTCATGCACCCACATATCAAATATCATTGACCTATCTCGAAAGACAAAAATTTTATGGCCCGGACAAGAAAATATTATTTAAAAAACAATTATTTGACCTTGAGGTTAAAGGTCAAGGTCCCACGAAGGTCATTATGGTACGACATACACCGCCTTATGGTCATGCACCCACATACCAAATATCATTGACCAATCTCGAAAGACAACAATGTTATCGTCCGGACAAAAAAATACTATTTAAAAAACAATTATTTGACCTTGAGGTCAAAGGTCAAGGTCCCACGAAGGTCAATACGGTACGCGACAAATCACCTAATGGTCATACACCCACATACCAAATATCATTGACCAATCTCAAAAGACTAAAATGTTATGGATCTGACAAGAAAATACTATTTAAAAAAACAAATATTTGAACTTGATGTCAAAGGTGATTATGGTACGCGACATACCGCCTGATGGTCATGCACCCACATACCAAATATCATTGACCTATCTCGAAAGACAAAAATATTATGGACCGGACAAGAAAATACTATTTAAAAAACAATTATTTGATCTTGATGTCAAAGGTCGAGGTCCCACGAAGGTCATTATGGTACGAGACACACCGCCTTATGGTCATGCACCCACACACCAAATATCATTGACCTATCTCGAAAGAGAAAAATATTATCGTCCGGACTAAAAAATACTATTTAAAAAACAATTATTTGACCTTGAGGTCAAAGGTCAAGGTTCCACGAAGGTCAATACGGTACGCGACATACCACCTTATGGTCATACACCCACATACCAAATATCATTGACCAATCTCGAAAGAGAAAAATGTTATCGTCCGGACTAAAAAATACTATTTAAAAAACAATTATTTCACCTTCAGGTCAAAGGTGAAGGTCCCACGAAGGTCATTGCGGTACGCGACACACTGCCTTATGGTCATTCACCGATATACCAAATAACATTGACCTATCTCGAAAAAAAAATGTTATGATGGACAAGAAAATACTATTTAAACTAGAGGCTCGGATGAGCCTGTATCGCTCACCTGACATAATTAAGTCTCAAAAGACAAAAAATCTTATGGATGGACAAGAAAATACTATTAAAAAACAATTATTTGACCTTGAGGTCAAACGTCAAGGTCCCACGAAGATGATTATGGTACACGACACACCGCCTTATTGTCATGCAACCACATACCAAATACCATTGACCTATCTCGAAAGACAAAATGTTATGGCCCAGACAAGAAAATACTATTTAAAAAACAATTATTTGACCTTGAGGTCACAGGTCAAGGTCCCATTAAGGTCATTATGGTACGCTACACACCGCCTTATGGTCATGCACCCACATACCAAATATCATTGATCTATCTCGAAAGACAAAAATGTTAAGTCCTGGACAAGAAAATACTATTTAAAAAACAATTATTTGATCTTGAGGTCAAAGGTCAAGGTCCCACAAAGGTCATTATGTAACGCGACACACCGCCGTATGGTCATGCACCCAAATACCAAATATCATTGACCTATCTCGAAAGACAAAAAATGTTATGGCCGGGACAAGAAAATACTATTTAAAAAACAATTATTTGACCTTGAGGTCAAAGGTCAAGGTCCCACGAAGGTCATTATGATACGCCACACACCGCCTTATTGGTTATTCACCCACATACCAAATAGCATTGACCTATCTCTAAAGACAAAAATGTTATGGACTGGACAAGAAAATACTATTTAAAAACAATTATTTCACCTTGAGGTCAAAGGTCAAGGTCCCACGAAGATCATTATGGTACGAAATACACCGCCTTATGGTCATGCACCCACATACCAAATATCATTGTCCAATCTCGAAAGACAAAAATGTTATGGCCTGGACAAGAAAATACTATTTAAAAAACAATTATTTGATCTTGAGGTCAAAGGTCAAGGTCCCACAAAGGTCATAATGATACGCCACACACCGCCTTATTGGTTATTCACCCACATACCAAATATCATTGACCTATCTCTAAAGACAAAAATGTTATGGACTGGAAAAGAAAATACTATTTAAAAATTTTTATTTCACCTTGAGGTCAAAGGTCAAGGTCCCACGAAGGTCATTATGGTACGAAATACACCGCTTTATGGTCATGCACCCACATATCAAATATCATTGTCCAATCTCGAAAGACAAAAATGTTATCGTCCGTACAAAAAAATACTATTTATAAAACAATTATTTGACCTTGTGGTCAAATGTCAAGGTTCCACGAAGGTCAATACGGTACTCGACACACCACCTTATGGTCATGCACCCACATACCAAATATCATTGACCAATCTCGAAAGACAAAAATGTTATCGTCCGGACAAAAAAATACTATTTAAAAAACAATTATTTGACCTTGAGGTCAAAGGTTAAGGTCCCACGAAGGTTATTACGGTACGCGACACACTGCCTTATGGTCATACACCGATATACCAAACAACATTGACCTATCTCAAAAGACAAAAAATATTATGGATGGACAAGGAAATACTATTAAAAAACAATTATTTGACCTTGAGGTCAAACATCAAGGTCCCACGAAGATGATTATGGTACACGACACACCGCCTTATGGTCATGCAACCACATACCAAATACCATTGACCTATCTCGAAAGACAAAAATGTTATGGCCCAGACAAGAAAATACTATTTAAAAAACAATTATTTGACCTTGAGGTCAAAGGTCAAGATCCCACGAAGGTCATTATGTTACGTGACACACCGCCTTATGGTCATACACCGACATACCAAATAACATTGACCTATCTCAAAAGACAAAAAATCTTATGGATGGACAAGAAAATACTATTAAACAAATTTATTTGACCTTGAGGTCAAACGTCAAGGTCCCACGAAGATGATTATGGTATACGACACACCGCTTTATGGTCATGCAACCACATACCAAATACCATTGACCTATCTCGAAAGAAAAAAATGTTATGGCCCAGACAAGAAAATACTATTTAAAAAACAATTATTTGACCTTGAGGTCAAAGGTCAAGTTCCCATTAAGGTCATTATGGTACGCTACACATCGCCTTATGGTCATACTCGCACATACCAAATATCATTGACCTATCTCGAAAGACAAAAATGTTATGGCCTGGACAAGAAAATACTATTTAAAAAACAATTATTTAACCTTGAGGTCAAAGGTCAAGATCCCACGAAGGTCATTATGTTACGTGACACACGCCTTATGGTCATGCACCAACATACCAAATATCATTGACCTATCTCGAAAGACAAAATGTTATGGCCCGGACAAGAAAATACTATTTAAAAAACAATTATCTGACCTTGAGGTCAAAGGTCAAGATCCCATGAAGGTCATTATGTTATGTGACACAACGCCTTATGGTCATGCACCAACATACCAAATATCATTGACCTATCTCGAAAGACAAAAATATTAAGGCCCAGACAAGAAAATACTATTTACAAAACAATTATTTGACCTTGAGGTCAAAGGTCAAGGTCCCATTAAGGTCATTATGGTACACGACACACCGCCTTATGGTCATGCACCCACATACCAAATATCATTGACCTATCTCGAAAGAGAAAAATGTTATGGCCTGGACAAGAAAATACTATTTAAAAAACAATTATTTGACCTTGAGGTCAAAGGTCAAGATCCCACGAAGGTCATTATGTTTAGTGACACACCGCCTTATGGTCATGCACCAACATACCAAATATTATTGACCTATCTCGAAAGACACAAATGTTATGGCCCAGACAAGAAAATACTATTTAAAAAACAATTATTTGACCTTGAGGTCAAAGGTCAAGGTCCCACAAAGGTGATTATGTAACGCGACACACCGCCTTATGGTCATGCACCCACATACCAAATATCATTGACCTATCTCGAAAGACAAAAAATGCGCCAAAAACAAAAATCTTGTATATGACCATATAATGAACATTTCTGCCAAGTTTGATTCAAATCTGTTTCGTGGTTTCAAGAAAAAAAGATGAAAATGTGAAATTCCCATAGGGTCCAAAGTTAAACAAAGTTGAGTCATGGCGGCCATCTTGAATTTCCCATCAGCAAACGATTCACAAGCCTTATGGTCATGCACCCACATACCAAATATCATTGACCTATCTCTAAAGACAAAAATGTTATGGCCCGGACAAGAAAATACTATTTAATCTAGAGGCTCCCAGGAGCCTGTATAGCTCACCTGGGTATAATAACAACATCAGTCAATAAAACTTGGCAACTCCGGTAAAATAATAACAAATGTAGGACTCGTCATTGCTGAACCCCTCTCCAAAAATATTTGGACAGGGGTTCCTCCTTTTAATATAAGTTATCAATATTGCTGTAAAAAAAAAACATAAATGTCAATGAGTCTCAAAATTTAGCTTTTGCTACTTCACATTTTGCAATAGAGTTGCTTCCCTTTGATTATTTAAGTAACCAAAAGCAGTGAAAGTCATCAAAAAATGCATTTCAAGAGGAATAACTCTTCACACAGTTGTCGGACATTTTCAACTGTGAACTTTTTTTGTAGATCTTCACATGCTGAACATTTTCAGCAGTTTAAAATTAACATCGATCCCTTATAGTTTTTGAAATAAAAAAAAAGTATTAAAATTGTCAAAATTTGATGGAAAAAAGGGCAATAACTCCAAAATGGATAATGGAATTTACTTCAAAATTGCAGGGTATGTAGATTTTGACATGCTGAACATGTTTGAACTTTAAACTTAACATCTATCTCTTATAGTTTTTGAAAAAAAGGACGAAAAGTATTAAAATTTTGGAAATTTGATGAAAAAAGAGCAATAACTCCAAAATTGGTAATGGAATTTACCTAAAAATTGCAGGGTAGGTCGATCTCAACATGCTGCACATTTTTGCAATTTAAACTTTACATCTATCTCTTATAGTTTTTGAAATAACTAACGAAAAGTATAAAAATTGTGAAAATTTGATGAAAAAGGGGCAATAACTCCAAAATGGGTAATGGAATTTACCTAAAAACTGCAGGGTAGGTAGATCTCAACATGCTGCACATTTTTGCAATTTCAACTTAACATCTATCTCTTATAGTTTTTGAAATATAAGATGAAAAGTATTGAAATTCTGGAAATTTGATGAAAAAAGGGCAATAACTCCAAAATGGGTGATGGAATTTACTTTAAAATTGCAATGTAGGTAGATCTTGACATGCTGAACATCTTTAATGTTTAAACTTAACATCTATCTCTTATAGTTTTTGAAATAAAAAATGAAAAGTATGAAAATTGTGAAAATTTGATGAAAAAAGGGC
Organism: Gigantidas platifrons; assembly: GCA_002080005.1. Lineage (NCBI taxonomy): Eukaryota > Metazoa > Mollusca > Bivalvia > Mytilida > Modiolidae > Gigantidas > Gigantidas platifrons. Next base: position 16,006 of record MJUT01047109.1, read on the forward strand.
AATAACTCCAAAATGTGTAATGGAATTTACTTTAAAATTGTAGGGTATGTAGATCTTGACATGCTGTACATTTTTGTAATGTAATCTTAACACCTATCTCTTATAGTTTTTGAAATAAAAAACGAAAAGTATTGCAATTCTGAAAATTTGATGAAAAAAAGGGCAATAACTCCAAAATGGGTGCTGGGAATTACTTCAAAATTGCAGGATAGGTAGATCTTGACATGCTGCACATTTTTGCAGTTTAAACTTGACATCTATCTCTTATAGTTTTTGAAATATAAGACGAAAAATATTAAATGTTACAAATTTGATTTAAAAAGAACAATAACTCCAAAATGGTAATGAGGTTTACTTCAAAATTGCAGGATAGGTAGATCTTGCTGTGCAGATCATTTTTACCCCATGTCCGATTTTTGATATTATTAACGTTTTTGAGTTATTACCCAAAAATCTGCAATTTTACCATATGTTCTATTTTTCGTAAAAGCGGCCATGTTGGCTGGTGCACGGAATCACCGGACACAATTTTGAAACTAGACACCCTAGTGATGATTTAAACCAAGTTTGGTTTCAATAGGTCTAGTAGTTTCAGAGGAGAAGATTTTTGAAAAAGCTTACGACGGACGACTGACGCCGGACGACGGACGCCAAGTGATGGCAATAGCTCATCTGACCCTTCGGGTCAGCTGAGGTAAAACAATAATTTTACCTTGAGGTCAAAGGTCAAGGTCCCACGAAGGTCATTGTGTTACGTGATACTCCGCCTTATGGTCATGCACCCACATACCATATATCATTGACCTATCTCGAAAGACAAAAATGTTATGGCCCGGACAAAAAAATATTATTCAAAAAACAATTATTTGACCTTGAGGTCAAAGATCAAGGTCCCACGAAGGTCATTACGGTATGCGACACACCGATTTATGGTCATACACCCTCATACCAAATATCACTGACCTATCTCGAAAGACAAAAATGTTATGGCCCGGACAAGTAAATGCTATTAAAAACAATTATTTTACCTTGACGTCAAAGGTCAAGGACCCACGAAGGTCATTATTGTACGTGACACGCCGCCTTATGGTCATGCACCCACATACCAAATATCATTGACCTATCTCGAAAGACAAAAATGTTATGGTCCGGACAAGAAAATACTATTAAAAAAACAATTATTATACCTTGACGTCAAAGGTCAAGGTCCCACGAATGTCATTATTGTACGTGACACGCCGCCTTATGGTCATGCACCCACATACCAAATATCATTGACCTATCTCGAAAGACAAAAATGTTATGGTCCGGACAAGAAAATACTATTTAAAAAACAATTATTTGACCTTGAGGTCAAAGGTCAAGGTCCAACGAAGGTCATTATGGTACGTGACACACCGCCGTATGTTCATGCACCCACATACCAAATATCATTGACCTATCTCGAAAAACACAAAAATGTTATGGCCCGGACAAGAAAATACTATTTAAAAAATAATTATTTGACCTTGAGGTCAAAGGTCAATATCCCATGAAGGTCATTATGTTACGCGACACATCACCTTATGGTCATGCACCCACATACCAAATATCATTGACCTATCTCGAAAGAAAACTAGAGGCTCTGGAGAGGCTGTCATCGCTCACCTGGTAATAATTGGCAGGGTAAATCCTTAGGAACGTGAAGTCTAACAAAGATTCATATTTTCTTGCGACTTAAGACACAATTTGCTTACTATTGAATGTGTGCTCCATAAATTCTGAAAACCTAAAATCAAAATTGAAATCTCCCATGGTAAGAATATCAGAGTGCTTAAGTTTTAATTCTTGAAGAAGGTTATCAACAAGCATATTTTACAAGTCTTTCTGTTTGCAGATAGAAGCAGCATAGAACAAATGAAGTCAACCGGCATGGTACTTTCTGAGAAGAACAATTGGGTCTTGTAGGCTTCTATGTTAACCTTTGTTCGTCTATGGCGGCCATCTTGAATTTTCAATCGGAACCAAATTTAAAATTTAGGTAGATGACCATACATAGATCATTCACACCAGAAAACAAATTCAATTGAATCAGTAGTTTCTGACCAGAAGATTTTTAAAGATTGGCGAACCAGAAAACATTATCTGCCCCTGGCAGCCATGTTTCATTAACGATCAGCACCAAAATTACAATTCTGGTAAAGGACCTACCGGTATGTTAAACTTCATCCGTCAATGGACGTCACCTTGAATTTCCAATCTGCACCAAAATAATAGATCAGGTGTAGAACCATCCAAGTAACATTCATATAATGCAAAATATTCAATTTGTTGAGTAGTTTCTCAAAACGGTTTTTCAATGAAATTCCCATACAGTCCAATGGTCCGCTGATGGCGGCCATCTTGGATGGACGTCTGGGTCACTGGATATAATTTTGAAAGTTGACCATTTAAGTACCATTCATGCCATGTTTGCTTTAAATTGGCTAACTGGTTTCAGAGGGGGGAAAATTAAACATTTTTCCCATAGGGTCCTATGTTAAAACTATGTTCGCTGACGGCGGCCATCTTGGAGGGAGGTCGGGGTCACAGGACATAATTTTAAAAGTTTACCACCTAAAAACCAGTCATACCATGTTTGATTTAAATTGGCTTACTGGTTTCAGAGGAAAAAAAATTAAACATTTTTCCCATAGGGTCCTATGTTAAAACTATGTTTGCTGATGGCGCCATCGTGGATGGAGGACATTATTTTGAAAGTTGACCACCTAAGGACCATTCATGCCATGTTTGCTTTAAATTGACTTACTGGTTTCAGAGGGGAAAACATTTAAACATTTGTTCCATTGGGTCCTATGTTAAAACTATGTTCGCTGATGGTGGCCATCTTGGATGGAGGTCGGGGTCACATGACATTATTTTGAAAGTTGACTACCTAAGGACCATTCATGTCATGTTTGCTTTAATTTGACTTATTGCTTTCAGACGAAAACATTTTTAAACATTTTTCCCATAGGGTTCCATGTTAAAACTAAGTCGAGTCATGGCGGCCATCTTGGAAATGCGATCGACACAAACATAACAAATTTAGTAGAGGACCATCCAGTCATCATTTCTATAATGTTACAATTCCATCTGCTGAGTAGTTTCTGACAAGACGATTTTCAAAGTTTCAACCAATCCGAATACATTATTGGCCCTGGCGGCCATGTTGGATTTCCGATCTGCACCAAAATCACAAAGTTAGTACAGTACCTCCCAATGAACATCTCTGCCAAATTTGGTCCAAATCAGTTCTGTGGTTTCAAAGAAGAAGAAGAAAGTATGAAAAGATTACAGACGCGGACGACGACGACGACGATGACGACGACGCCGACGACGATGACGGACGCAAAGTGATGACAAAAGCTCACATGACCCTTTGGGTCAGGTGAGCTAAAAATGTTATGGACCGGACAAGGAAATACTATTTAAAAAACAATTATTTGACCTTGAGGTCAAAGGTCAAGGTCCCACGAAGGTCATTATGTTACGCGACACACGCCTTATGGTCATGCACCCACATACCAAATATCATTGACCTATCTCGAAAGACAAAAATGTTATGGTCCGGACAAGAAAATATTATTTAAAAAACAATTATTTGACCTTGAGGTCAAAGGTCAATGTCCCACGAAGGTCATTATGGAACGCGACACACCGCCTTATGGTCATGCACCCACATACCAAATATTACTGAAAAATTTCGAAAGACAAAAATGTTATGGCCCGGACAAGAAAATACTATTGAAAAAAAACAATTATTTTACCTTGAGGTCAAAGATCAAGGTCCCACGAAGGGCATTAATGTACGCGAAACACCACCTTATGGTCATGCACTCACATATCAAATATCATTGACCTATCTCGAAAGACAAAAATGTTATGGCCCGAATAGAAAATACTATTTAAGAAAAAAATTATTTGACCTTGAGGTTAAAGGTCAAGTTCCCACGAAGGTCATTATGATACGTGACACAACGCCTTATGGTCATGCACCCACATACCAAATATTATTGACCTATCTCGAAAGACAAAAATGTTATGGCTCCGATAGAAAATACTATTTAAGAAACAATTATTTGACCTTGAGGTCAAAGGTTAAGGTCCCACGAAGGTCATTATGGTACGCGACACACCGCCTTAAGGTCATGCAACCACATACCAAATATCATTGACCTATCTCGAAAAACACAAAAATGTTATGGCCAGGACAAGAAAATACTATTTAAAAAACAATTATTTGACCTTGAGGTCAAAGGTCAAGATCCCATGAAGGTCATTATGTAACGCGACACACCACCTTATGGTCATGCACCCACATACTAAATATCATTGACCTATCTCGAAAGAAAACTAGAGGCTCTGGAGAGCCTGTCATCGCTCACCTGGTAATAATTGGCAGGGTAAATCCTTAGGAACGTGAAGTCTAACAAAGATTCATATTTTCTTGCGACTTAAGACACAATTTGCTTACTATTGAATGTGTGCTCCATAAATTCTGAAAACCTAAAATCAAATTTAAAATCTCCCATGGTAAGAATATCATAGTGCTTAAGTTTTAATTCTTGAAGAAGGTTATCAACAAGCATATTTAACAAGTCTTTCTGTTTGCAGATAGAAGCAGCATAGAACAAATGAAGTCAACCGGCTTGGTACTTTCTGAGAAGAACAACTCAGTACAAATTCCCATTGGGTCTTGTAGGCTTCTATGTTAACCTTTGTTCGTCTATGGCGGCCATCTTGAATTTTCAATCGAAACCAAATTTAAAATTTAGGTACAGGACCATCCATAGATCATTCACACCAGAAAACAAATTCAATTGAATCAGTAGTTTCTGACCAGAAGATTTTTAAAGATTGACGAACCAGAAAACATTATCTGCCCCTGGCAGCCATGTTTCATTACCGATCAGCACCAAAATTACAATTCTGGTAAAGGACCTACCGGTATGTTAAACTTCATCCGTCAATGGACGTCACCTTGAATTTCCAATCTGCACCAAAATAATAGATCAGGTGTAGAACCATCCAAGTAACATTCATATAATGCAAAATATTCAATTTGTTGAGTAGTTTCTCAAAACGGTTTTTCAATGAAATTCCCATACAATCCAATGGTCCGCTGATGGCGCCATCTTGGATGGAGGTCTGGGTCACTGGATATAATTTTGAAAGTTGACCATTTAAGTACCATTCATGCTATGTTTGCTTTAAATTGGCTAACTGGTTTCAGAGTGAAAAAAATTTAAACATTTTTTCCATTCGGTCCTATGTTAAAACTATGTTCGCTGATGGTGGCCAACTTGGATGGAGGTCGGGATCACATGACATTATTTTGAAAGTTGACCACCTAAGGACCATTCATGCCACGTTTGCTTTAAATTGACTTATTGGTTTCAGAGGAAAAAAAATTTAAATTTTTTTCCCATACGGTCCTATGTTAAAACTATGTTCGCTGATGGTGGCCATCTTGGATGGAGGTCGGGGTCACATGACATTATTTTGAAAGTTGACCACCTTAGGACCATTCATGTCATGTTTGCTTTAAATTGACTTACTGCTTTCAGAGGAAAACATTTTTAAACATTTTTCCCATAGGGTTCCATGTTAAAACTAAGTCGAGTCATGGCGGCCATCTTGGAAATGCGATCGGCACAAAAATAACAAATTTAGTAGAGAACCATCCAGTCATCATTTCTATAATGTTACAATTCCATCTGCTGAGTAGTTTCTGACAAGACGATTTTCAAAGTTTCAACCAATCCGAACACATTATTGGCCCTGGCGGCCATGTTGGATTTCTGATCTGAACCAAAATCACAAATTTAGTACAGGACCTCCCAATGAACATTTCTGCCAAATTTGGTCCAAATCAGTTCTGTGGTTTCAAAGAAGAAGAAGAAAGTATGAAAAGTTTACAGACGCGGACGACGACGACGACGATGACGACGACGCCGACGACGATGACGGACGCAAAGTGATGACAAAAGCTCACATGACCCTTTGTGTCAGGTGAGCTAAAAATGTTATGGACCGGACAAGGAAATACTATTTAAAAAACAATTATTTGACCTTGAGGTCAAAGGTCAAGGTCCCACGAAGGTCATTATGTTACGCGACACACGCCGTATGGTCATGCACCCACATACCAAATATCATTGACCTATCTCGAAAGACAAAAATGTTATGGTCCGGACAAGAAAATATTATTTAAAAAACAATTATTTGAACTTGGGGTCAAAGGTCAAGGTCCCACGAAGGTCATTATGGAACACGACACACCGCCTTATGGTCATGCACAGACATACCAAATATTATTGAAAAATTTCGAAAGACAAAAATGTTATGGCACGGACAAGAAAATACTATTGAAAAAAAAAATTATTTTACCTTGAGGTCAAAGGTCAAGGTCCCACGAAGGGCATTAATGTACGCGAAACACCACCTTATGATCATGCACCCACATACCAAATATCATTGACCTATCTCGAAAGACAAAAATGTTATGGCCCGGATAGAAAATACTATTTAAGAAACAATTATTTGACCTTGAGGTTAAAGGTCAAGTTCCCACGAAGGTCATTATGATACGTGACACAACGCCTTTTGGTCATGCACCCACATACCAAATATCATTGACCTATCTCGAAAGACAAAAATGTTATGGCCCCGATAGAAAATACTATTTAAGAAACAATTATTTGACCTTGAGGTCAAAGGTCAAGGTCCCACGCAGGTCATTATGGTACGCGACACACCGCCTTCAGGTCATGCAACCACATACCAAATATCATTGACCTACCTCAAAAGACGAAAATGTTATGGTCCGGACAAAAAAATACTATTTAAAAACAATTATTTTACCATGAAGTCAAAGGTCAAGGTCCCACGAAGGTCATTATTGTACGTGACACGCCGCCTTATGGTGATGCACCCACATGCAAAATATCATTGACCTATCTCGCAAAACAAAAATGCTATGGTCCGAACAAGAAAATACTATTTAAAAATAAATTATTTGACCTTGAGTTCAAAGGTCAAGGTCCCATGAAGGTCATTATGGTACGCGACACATCGCCTTATGGTCATGCACGCACATACCAAATATCATTGACCTATCTCGAATGACAAAAATGTTATGGTCCGGACAAGAAAATATTATTTAAAAAACAATTATTTCACCTTGACGTCAAAGATCAAGGTCCCACGAAGGTCAATATGGTAAGTTACACACCGTCTTATGGTCATGCACCCACATACCAAATATCTTTGACCTATCTCGAATGACAAAAATGTAATGGTCAAGACAAGAAAGTACAATTTAAAAACAATTATTTCACCTTGAGGTCAAAGGTCAAGGTCCCACGAATGTCATTATGGTACGCGATACACAACCTGATGGTCATGCACCTACATACCAACTATTATTTACATATCTCGAAAGACAAAAATGGTATGGCCAAGACAAAACAATAATATTTAAAAAAACATTATTTGTCCTTGAGGTCAAAGGTCAAGGTCCCATGAAGGTCATTACGGTACGCTAAATCCCGCCTTATGGTCATGCACCCACATAAAAAATATCATTCATCTATCTCGAAAGACGAAAATGTTATGGACCAGAAAAGGAAATACCATTTAAAAAACAATTATTTGACCTTGAGGTCAAAGGTGAAGGTCCCACGAAGGTCATTATGTTACGCGATACACCGCCTTATGGTCATGCACCCACATACCAAATATCATTGACTTATCTCGAAAGACAAAAATGTTATGGGCAGGACAAGAAAATATTATTTAAAAACAATTATTTGACCTTGAGGTCAAAGGTCAAGGTTTCACGAAGGTCATTATGGTACGCGACACATCGCCTTATGGTCATCCACCGACATTCCAAAAATCATTGAAAAATCTCGAAAGACAAAAATGTTATGGCCGCACAAGAAAATACTATTTAAAAAAACAATTATTTTACCTTGAGGTCAAAAGTCAAGGTCCCACGAAGATCATTATCGTACGTGACACGCCATCTCATGGTCATGCACCCACATATCAAATATCATTGACCTATCTCCGAAGACAAAAATGTTATGGCCAGGACAAGAAAATACTATTTAAAAAACAATAATTTCACCTTGAAGTTAAAGGTCAAGTTCCCACAAAGGTCATTATGATACGTGACAAACTGTCTAATGGTCATGCACCCACATACCAAATATCATTGATCTATCTCGAAAGACAAAAATGTTATGGCCCGGATAGTAAATACTATTTAAGAAACAATTATTTGACCTTGAGGTCAAAGTTCAAGGTCCCACGAAGGTCATTATGGTACGCGACACATCGCCTTATGGTCATCCGCCCACATTCCAAATATCATTGAAAAATCTCGAAAGACAAAAATGTTATGGCCCGCACAAGAAAATACTATTTAAAAATTTCTTATTTTACCTTGAGGTCAAAAGTCAAGGTCCCACGAAGATCATTATCGTACGTGACATGCCATCTCATGTTCAGGCACTCACATATCAAATATCATTGACCTATCTCGAAAGACAAAAATGTTATGGACCAGAAAATGAAATACCATTTAAAAAACAATTATTTGACCTTGAGGTCAAAGGTGAAGGTCCCACGAAGGTCATTATGTTACGCGATACACCGCCTTATGGTCATGAACCCACATACCAAATATCATTGACTTATCTCGAAAGACAAAAATGTTATGGTCAGGACAAGAAAATGTTATTTAAAAAACAATTATTTGACCTTGAGGTCAAAGGTCAAGGTCCCACGAAGGTCATTATGGTACGCGACACATCGCCTTATGGTCATCCACCCACATTCCAAATATCATTGAAAAATCTCGAAAGACAAAAATGTTATGGCCCGCACAAAAAAATACTATTTAAAAAAACAATTATTTGACCTTGAGGTCAAAGGTCAAGGTCCCACGAAGATCATTGTGGTACGCGATACACCGTCTCATGGTCATGCACCCACAAATCAAATATCACTGACCTATCTCGAAAGACAAAAATGTTATGGCCCGGAAGGGGTGACATAATGATGTGTTACTTGAAGAGTTTAATATTTGATTGTCCTAGTTTTACTGGGGGTTTAATTACCTGATTGTCCACTGCAGAAGGTGAGGCTCCTGACTTTAACAGAAGGTCTACTACCTCTGTTTTGCCTCTCCATGCTGCCTTGTGAAGAGGTGTCTGACCCTAAAACAATAAATATAAAACAATATTTAAACACAAACAATTCCTCAGTAAATAACAGACATTTTGTCATTAAATCTTCACAAACACAACTTTATATTACAAGAGTATTTTATAAACAATTCAGTTGTCATGGTTACATAAAAAATCATTTTTCGTCAGAAATTTTGACCAAATTAACATTTTCTGATTCAGTTCAATCACAGGATTAAAACAAAATGCCACACGACACGCTTGCTGTTTTATTTTCTATGTTTAAGATGACATTCAACTTGAAGGGATCTGTTCATCAAGAATTCAGTTTTATTGTCATAATAAAAAAAAAAAATGTTCGTCACAAATTCTAATAAAATTAACATTTTCTGTTTCAGTTCAATGAGATAATTAAAACTAGATGCCACACGACACGCTTGATACTTTCTCTATTCCTTGTAGCAAATCTGTCTATTTAAGCTGTTAATGGCTGCCATCAAATCATATTTTTTTGTTACGTCATCAATCTCTACATTTTCTGTTTCAGGAATAAAACTAGGAAGAACTGTTTTAGATACCTAAAACATATGTCTCCCCTTAATGCGGCCATCTGTACAACAATAAGTTACACATTATGAGTTGAATGATACTATTTAAAAAACAATTATTTGACCTTAAGGTCAAAGGTCAACATCCCACGAAGGTCATTATAGTACGCGACACACCGCCTTATGATCATGCACCCACATACCAAATATCATTGACCTATCCCGAAGGACAAAAATGTTATGGCCCGGAAGGGGAGACATAATGATGTGTCACTTGAAGAGTTTAATATCTGATTGTCTTAATTTTACTGGGGGTTTAATTACCTGATTGTCCACTACAGACGGTGAGGCTCCTGCCTTTAACAGAAGGTCTACTACCTCTGTTCTGCCTCTCCATGCTGCCTTGTGAAGAGGTGTCTCACCCTAAAACAATAAATATTAAACAATATTTAAACACAAACAATTCCTCAGTAAATAACAGACATTTTGTCATTAAATCTTCACAAACTTAACTTTATAGTACAAGAGTATTTTATAAACAATTCAGTTGTCATGGTTACATAAAAAATCATTTTTCGTCAGAAATGTTGATAAAATTAACATTTTCTGATTCAGTTCAATCACACGATTAAAACACGATGCAACACGACACATTTCATATTTAATTTTCTGCATTTAAAAATACATTCGTCAAGAAAGGTTTCATCTGTTTTACTGACATCTTTATTTATAAACAATTCAGTTGTCATGAATTCATAAAAAAATCTATTTTCGTCATAAATTTTGATAAAATTAACATTTCCTGATTCAGTTCAATCACACGATTAAAACAAAATGCAACACGACACGCTTGCTATTTTATTTTCTATGTTTAAGATGACATTCAACTTGAAGGGATCTGTTCATCAAGAATTTAGTTTTATTGTCAAAATTAAAAAAAAAAAAAGTTCGTCACAAATTCTAATAAAATTAACATTTTCTGTTTCAGTTCAATGAGATAATTAAAACTAGATGCCACACGACACGCTTGATACTTTCTCTATTCCTTGTAGCAAATCTGTCTATTCAAGCTGTTAATGGCTGCCATCAAATCATATTTTTTTGTAACGTCATCAATCTCTACATTTTCTGTTTCAGGAATAAAACTAGGAAGAACTGTTTTAGATACCTAAAACTTATGTCTCCCCTTAATCCGGCCATCTGTACAACAATAAGTTACACATTATGAGTTGAACGATACTATGTAAAAAACAATTATTTGACCTTGATGTCAAAGGTCAAGGTACCACGAAGGTCATTATGCCACGCGACACATCACCTAATTGTCATGCACCCACATAACAAATACAATTGATCTATCTCGAAAGACAAAAATGTTATGGTCCGGACAAGAAAATACTATTTAAAAAAACAATTATTTGACCTTGAGGTCAAAGGTCAAGGTCCCACGAAGATCATTATAGTACGCGACACACCGCCTTATGGTCATGCACCCATATACCAAATATCATTGACCTATCCCGAAAGACAAAAATGTTATAGCACGGACAAGAAAATACTATTTAAAAAACAATTATTTGACCTTGAGGTCAAGGTCAGAGCCCACGAAGGTCATTATGGTACGTGACACACTGCCTTATGATCATGCACCCACATACCAAATATCATTGACCTATCTCGAAAGACATAAATGTTATGGCCAGGACCAGTAAATACTATTTAAAAAACAATTATTTGACCGTGACGTCAAAGGTCAAGGTTCCATGAAGGTCATTATGGTACGTGACACACCGCCTTATGATCATGCAACCACATACCAAATATCATTGACATATCTCGAAAAAGAAAAATGTTACGGCCCGCACAAGAAAATACTATTTAAAAAAACAATTATTTGACATTGAGGTCAAAGGTCAAGATCCTGCGAAGGTCATTATGTTATGGCCAGGACCAGTAAATACTATTTAAAAAACAATTATTTGACCTTGAGGTCAAAGGTCAAGGTACCACGAAGGTCATTATGACACGCGACACATCACATAATGGTCTTGCACCCACATACCAAATACAATTGATCTATCTCGAAATTCAAAAATGTTATGGCACGGACAAGAAAATACTATTTAAAAAAACAATTATTTGACATTAAGGTCATAGGTCAATATCCTGCGAATGTCATTATGGTACGCAACACACAGCCTTATCGTCATGCACCCACATATCAAATATCATTCACCTATCTCGAAAGACAAAATTGTTATGGCCCGGACAAGAAAATACTATTTAAAATAACAATTATTTGACCTTGAGGTCAAAGGTTAAGATCCCACAAAGGTCATTATAGTACGCGACACACCGCCTTATGGTCATGCACCCACATACCAAATATCATTGACCTATCGCGAAAGACAAAAATGTTATAGCACGACAAGAAAATACTATTTAAAAAAACAATTATTTGACCGTGAGGTCAAAGGTCAAGGTCCCACGAAGGTCATTATGGTACGCGACACACCGCCTTATGATCATGCACCCACATACCAAATATCATTGACCTATCTCGAAAGACAAAAATGTTATGTCCCGGAAGGGGAGACATAATGATGTGTCTCTTGAAGAGTTTAATATTTGATTGTCTTAGTTTTACTGAGGGTTTAATTACCCGATTCTCCACTACAGACGGTGAGGCTCCTGACTTTAACAGGAGGTCTACTACCTCTGTTCTTCCTCTCCATACTGCCTTCTGAAGAGGTGTCTCACCCTAAAACAATAAATATAAAACAATATTTAAACACAAACAATTCCTCAGTAAATAACAGACATTTTCTAATTAAATCCTCACAAACACAACTTTATATTACAACAGTATTTTATAAACAATTCAGTTGTCATGGTTACATAAAAAATCATTTTTCGTCAGAAATTTTAATCAAATTAACATTTTCTGATTCAGTTCAATCACACGATTAAAACAAAATGCCACACGAAACGCTTGCTATTTTATTTTCCCTGTTTAAGATGACATTCAACTTGAAGGGATCTGTTCATCAAGAATTCAGTTTTATTGTCAAAATTTAAAAAAAAAACATTTTTCGTCAGAAATGTTGATAAAATTAACATTTTCTGATTCAGTTCAATCACAGGATTAAAACAAGATGCAACACGACACATTTCATATTTAATTTTCTGCATGTAAAATTACATTCGTCAAGAAAGGTTTCATCTGTTTTACTGACATCTTTATTTATAAACAATTCAGTTGTCATGAATTCATAAAAAAATCCATTTTCCTCATAAATTTTGATAAAATTTACATTTCCTGATTCAATTCAATAACACGATTAAAACAAAATGCAACACGACACACTTGCTATTTTATTTTCTATGTTTAAGATGACAATCAACTTGAAGGGATCTGTTCATCAAGAATTCAGTTTTTTCAGTTTTATTGTCAAAATTTAAAAAAAAAACATTTTTCGTCAGAAATGTTGATAAAATTAATATTTTCTGATTCAGTTCAATCACAGGATTAAAACAAGATGCAACACGACACATTTCATATTTAATTTTATGCATGTAAAATTACATTCGTCAAGAAAGGTTTCATCTGTTTTACTGACATCTTTATTTATAAACAATTCAGTTGTCATGAATTCATAAAAAAATCAATTTTCCTCATAAATTTTGATAAAATTAACATTTCCTGATTCAATTCAATAAAACGATTAAAACAAAATGCAACACGACACGCTTGCTATTTTATTTTCTATGTTTAAGATGACAATCAACTTGAAGGGATCTGTTCATCAAGAATTCAGTTTTTTCAGTTTTATTGTCAAAATTAAAAAAAAAAAAATTCGTCACAAATTCTAATAAAATTAACATTTTCTGTTTCAGTTCAATGAGATAATTAAAACTAGATGCCACACGACACGCTTGATACTTTTTCTATTCCTTGTAGCAAATCTGTCTATTCAAGCTGTTAATGGCTGTCATCAAATCATATTTTTTTGTAACGTCATCAATCTCTACATTTTCTGTTTCAGGAATAAAACTAGGAAGAACTGTTTTAGATACCTAAAACTTATGTCTCCAATTAATGCGGCCATCTGTACAACAATGAGTTACACATTATGAGTTGAACGATAATATTTAAAAACAATTATTTGACCTTGAGGTCAAAGGTCAAGATCCCACGAAGGTCATTATAGTACGCGACACACCGGCTTATGATCATGCACCCACATACCAAATATCATTCACCTATCTCGAAGGACAAAAATGTTATGGTCCGGACAAGAAAATACTATTAAAAAACAATTATTTGACCTTGAGGTCAAAGGCCAAGGCACCACGAAGGTCATTATGTCACGCAACACATCACCTAATGGTCATGCACCCACATACCAAATACAATTGACCTATCTCGAAATACAAAAATGTTATGGCTCGGACAAGAAAATACTATTTAAAAAAACAATTATTTGACATTGAGGTCAAAGGTCAAGATAACACGAAGATCATTATAGTACGCGACAAACCGCCTTATGGTCATGCACCTACATACCAAATATCATTGACCTATCTCGAAAGACAAAAATGTTATGGTCCGGACAAGAAAATACTATTTAAAAAAACAATTATTAGACCTTGAGGTCAAATGTCAAGGTCCCTTGAAGGTCATTATGGTACACGACACATCGTGTTATGGTCATTCACCCACATGCCAAATTTAATTGACCTATCTCGAAAGACAAAAATGTTATAGCCCGGAAGAGGAGACATAATGATGCGTCTCTTGAAGAGTTTAATATTTGATTGTCTTAGTTTTACTGAGGGTTTAATTACCTGATTCTCCACTACAGATGGTGAGGCTCCTGACTTTAACAGAAGGTCTACTACCTCTGTTTTGCCTCTCCATGCTGCCTTGTGAAGAGGTGTCTCACCCTAAAACAATAAATATAAAACAATATTTAAACACAAACAATTCCTCAGTAAATAACAGACATTTTGGCATTAAATCTTCACAAACACAACTTTATATTACAAGAGTAGTTTATAAACAATTCAGTTGTCATGGTTACATAAAAAATCATGTTTCGTCAGAAATTTTGATCAAATTAACATTTTCTGATTCAGTTCAATCACACGATTAACACAAGATGCGACACGATACATTTCATATTTAATTTTCCGCATTTATAAATACATTCGTCAAGAAAGGTTTCATCTTTATTTATAAACAATTCAGTTGTCATGAATTCATAAAAAAATCAATTTTCGTCACAAATTTTGATAAAATTAACATTTCCTGATTCAGTTCAATCACACGATTAAAGCAAAATGCAACACGACACGCTTGCTATTTTATTTCCTATGTTTAAGATGACATTCAACTTGGAGGGATCTGTTCATCAAGAATTCAATTTTATTGTCAAAATTAAAAAAAAAAAATTCGTCCCAAATTCTAATAAAATTAACATTTTCTGTTTCAGTTCAATGAGATAATTAAAACTAGATGCCACACGACACGCTTAATACTTTCTCTATTCCTTGTAGCAAATCTGTCTATTCAAGCTGTTAATGGCTGTCATCAAATCATATTTGTTGTAACGTCATCAATCTCTACATTTTTTGTTTCAGGAATAAAACTAGGAAGAACTGTTTTAGATACCTAAAACTTATGTCTCCCCTTAATGTGGCCATCTGTACAACAATAAGTTACACATTATGAGTTGAACGATACTATTTAAGAAACAATTATTTGACCTTCAGGTCAAAGGTCATGGTACCACGAAGATCATATGGCACGCGACACATCACCTAATGGTCATGCACCCACATACCAAATACAATTGACCTATCTCGAAATACAAAAATGTTATGACCCGGACAAGAAAATACTATTTAAAAAAAACAATTATTTGACATTGAGGTTAAAGGTCAAGATCCTGCGAAGGTCATTATGGTACGTGACACACTGCCTTATGATCATGCACCCACATACCAAATATCATTGACCTATCTCTAAAGACAAAAATGTTATGGCCCGGAAGGGAAGACATAATGATGTGTCACTTGAATAGTTTAATATTTGATTGTTTTAGTTTTACTGAGGGTTTAATTACCTGATTCTCCACTACAGACGGTGAGGCTCCTGACTTTAACAGAAGGCCTACTACCTCTGTTCTGCCTTTCCATGCTGCCTTGTGAAGAGGTGTCTCACCCTAAAACAATAAATATCAAACAATATTTAAACACAAACAATTCCTCAGTAAATAACAGACATTTTCTAATTAAATCCTCACAAACACAACTTTATATTACAAGAGTATTTTATAAACAATTCAGTTGTCATGATTACATAAACAAATCATTTTTCGTCAGAAATTTAATCAAATTAAAATTTCTGATTCAGTTCAATCACACGATTAAAACAAAATGCCACACGAAATGCTTGCTATTTTATTTTCTCTGTTTAAGATGACATTCAACTTGAAGGGATCTGTTCATCAAGAATTCAGTTTTTTCAGTTTTATTGTCAAAATTAAAAAAAAAACTATTTTCGTCACAAATTCTAATAAAATTAACATTTTCTGTTTCAGTTCAATGAGAAAATTAAAACTAGATGCCACATGACACGCTTGATACTTTCTCTGTTCCTTGTAGAAAATCTGTCTATTCAAGCTGTTAATGGCTTCCATCAAATCATATTTTTTTGTAACGTCATCAATCTCTACATTTTCTGTTTCAGGAATAAAACTAGGAAGAACTGTTTTAGATACCTAAAACTTATTTCTCCACTTAATGCGGCCATCTGTATAATAATAAGTTACACATTATGAGTTGAACGATACTATTTAAAAAACAGTTATTTGACCTTGAGGTCAAAGGTCAAGATCCCACGAAGGTCATTATAGTACGCGACACACCGCCTTATGATCATGCACGCACATACCAAATATCATTGACCTATCTCGAAAGACAAAAATGTTATAGCCCGGACAAGAAAATACTATTTAAAAGTACAATTATTTGACCTTGATGTCAAGATCAAGGTCCCACGAAAGTCATTATGGTACACGACACACCGCCTTATGGTCATACACACACAAACCAAATATCATTGACCTATCTCTAAGGACAAAAATGTTATGGCCCGAACAAGAAAATACTATTAAAAAAACAATTATTTAACCTTGAGGTCAAAGGTCAAGGTACCACGAAGGTCATTATGGCACGCGACATATCACCTAATGGTCATGCACCCACATACCAAATCCAATTGACCTATCTCGAAATACAAAAATGTTATGGCCCTGACAAGAAAATAATATTTAAGAAAACAATTATTTGACATTGAGGTCAAAGGTAAAGATCCTGCGAAGGTCGTTATGGTACGCGACACACCGCCTTTTCGTCATGCACCTACAAACCAAATATCATTGACCTATCTCGAAAGACAAAAATATTATGGCCAGGACAAGAAAATACTATTTAAAAAAAAAATATTTGACCTTGAGGTCAAAGGTCAAGATCCCACGAAAGTCATTATGGTACAGGACACACCGCCTTATGGTCATGCACCCACAAACCAAATATCATTGACCTATCTCGAAAGACAAAAATATTATGGCCCAGACAAGAAAATACTATTTAAAAACACAATTATTAGACCTTGAGGTCAAAGGTCAAGGTTCCATGAAGGTCATTATGGTACGCGAAACACCACCTAATGATCATGCACCCAAATACCAAATATCATTGACCTATCCCGAAAGACAAACATGTTATGGCCCTTACAAGAAAATACTATTTAAAAAAACAATTACTTGACCTTGAGGTCAAAGGTCAAGGTCCCACGAAGGTCACGATTCTACGCGACACACCGCCTTATTGTCATGCACCCACATAACAAATATCATTGACCTATCTCGAAAGACAAAAATGTTATGGCCCGGAAAGGGAGACATAATGATGTGTCACTTGAAGAGTTTAATATTTGATTGTCTTAGTTTTTCTGATGGTTTAATTACCTGTTTGTCCACTAGAGACAGGGAGGCTCCTGACATTAACAGAAGGTCTACTATCTCTGTTCTGCCAATCCCTGCTGCCATGTTAAGAGGTGTCTCACCCTAAAACAATAAATATAAAACAATATTTAGACACAAACAATTCCTCAGTAAATAACAGACATTTTGTTATTAAATCTTCACAAACACAACTTTATATTACAAGAGTATTTTATAAACAATTCAGTTGTCATGGTTACATAAAAAATCATTTTTCGTCAGAAATTTTGATCAAATTAACATTTTCTGATTCAGTTCAATCACACGATTAAAGCAAGCTGCGACACGACACATTTCATATTTAATTTTCTGCATTTAAAAATACATTCAAGAAAGGTTTCATCTGTTTTACTGACATCTTTATTTATAAACAATTCCGTTGTCATGAATTCATAGAAAAATCAATTTTCGTCACAAAATTTGATAAAATTAACATTTCCTGATTCAGTTCAATCACACGATTAAAACAAAATGCAACACGACACGCTTGCTATTTTATTTTCTATGTTTAAGATGACATTCAACTTGAAGGGATCTGTTCATCACTCAACTTAGGAAAATGGCAAAGAAGAAAATGCCTTACAGCTATCTAATCTAAGTATTTCAATCCCCACATACAATTTATTTGAAAGTGTATATCTTGTTTGTCCTAAATGTGACATTTTTCCGTGCATATGTAAATCAACTGATAAAAGATCAAGAAATTACATACTTCCACTTAATAAAACACATAATGAAATAAAACCTGATGAAGATAAAACAATTAATTTAAATAATAATCCTATTGTCCAAGCTCAACAGGAGGCTCCCAATGTCCAATCTTTGTCATCTTCTGATGTAATTAATGTATCTTGTAATGACAGTAAAGAAGAGTTAGCCCTATATCCAACTGATTCATTACATATCTCTAAAACATTAAATCCCTTTGATATACACGATACTATTTGTTTAAATTGTGATAATTCCCAATGCACATGTTTAGTGGAAAGATTTTATTGGCAGACAATTAATGGTTTAGATAAAAATAGAGGCTTCCTGTCAACATCTTCTGCTAATAGAAACCAGAAAAAAACACTAAACAATCCTCCATGTGTGTCCACTGTCTCATCTTCCTTATCTTGTATTAATAGATGTAATGTATTAAGTCATGTCTCTGAGGCCAGATTTATTGAGCAATCTCTACATGTGGCCAAAGATCAAATACCTATGTCATCTTCTGATACCCATATGTTTATTGATAATGTACAGGAATGTAATTGTGATGAATTCTCAACTGACCATGTGGTCATTGTTATTGATCATTTTCTAACCATGTTTTTTGCATTTTATATTGTAAATATTTCTTGTTTAAATGCAATTTTTCTTATGCCTTTTATAACACCTAATAACAAACAGAATGAGACTTTTAATATATATGGTTTTATAAACACTAAAGGTATTAAAATTTGTTCACATAATGTAAATAGAATGGAAAGTAAGTTTGATGAAACAAGAAAACTATTTATTGCAAACTAAATACCACCTGATATTATTGGCTTTTGTGAAACTTTTTTTCATGAAAATATTTCAGCTGACTCTCTGAATATTAATGGGCATGTACAGGAGAGAAAGGATAGAACAGAAAATTGTGGTGGTGGTGGTTGGTTAGCATACATATAAGAAAATTTAGAATATAAAAGAAAACTAGATCTTGAAAGGAGTAATATAGAAACAATGTGGTTTGAAATTAAACCATGTCATAAAAAATCCTTTTTACTATGTTTTGTCTATAGGAAACCTAGTGAACTAGTTGAATGGATTGACAAATTTGAGTCTGAACTAAATAATGCAATTTCGTTCAATTATGATATTGTCTTAACAGGTGATTTTAACATGAATTTTTTGCCCCCCTGTAAACCATCACAAAAATCGTTGTCTATTCTTGAAACTTACAATCTTAAACAAATAGTAAACGAACCAACTAGAGTGACAAGAGAATCAAAAACATTAATAGATCATATTTATATCACCAATTTAGAAAAACTTCAAGAATCACATGTGGTACAATACTCTGTTAGTGATCATTATCCAGTATGTATGACTAGAAGTGAGCAAATTAGTGTGAAGAAAGACACACATATTTCTATTGTCTATAGAAATTATAAAAAATTTGTTGAAAGCGAGTTTTTAAAAGATTTATCATGTGCTCCATTTAATAAAGTTGAATATGTAGAAGACCCTAATGATGCTTTAAAAATCTGGTACAATTTATTTAATGAAATACTAAGTAAACATGCACCAATTGTAACAAAAAGAGTTAAAAGAGATAAACAACCTGAATGGTATAATACAGAAATTCAATATGCCAGACAAATGAGAGATAAATTAAAAAAACTTGATATGTGGGCTGAATATAAATTCTGGAGACATAGAACAAAGCAAATATTAGATGAAGCTAAGCAAAATTTCTACAATAACATGTTAAAAGAATCCAAAGACCCCAAAATAATATGGAAATGTATACACAGCCTAAACCCATCAAACCATATTAGACCCCACAGGCTTGTTACAGAAAATGATCTAAAAGTTGATAAATCGATAGATATAGCAAATACCTTTAACAAGTTTTTTACTTCTTGTATTGAAAAGCTTAGAAGTAAAAATATGTCAACTTCCACTAATCTTAGTAAACTACTTAACTTTGTTAATAATAAAATATCTCAAAATACACAATTTGCTATACCCCCAGTGAAGATGAATGAATTATTACAGGATCTTTTAAATCTCGACATAAACAAATCAACTGGAACTGACAACATTGGACCTGAAAGTCAGTGCCCCATTTATTGTGTCTCCCTTAACTTATATCTAACAGAATAATAGACAGTGGTATTTATCCCAACATATTAAAAAATGCAAAAGTGTCTCCAATTTTTAAGTCAGGGGAAAAATGTCTCCCTACAAATTACAGACCTATATCCGTACTACCTGTTATATCCAAACTAATTGAAAAACATATCTCAAGACATATGTATCAGTACTTGGCAAAATACAATCTTCTACATGATGCCCAATCTGGTTTTAGATCAAATCATTCCTGTCAAACTGCTTTAGTCAACATCATAGACAGATGGATAGAGGAAATGAATAATGGAAATGCCAATGTAGTTATCCTCTTAGATCTAAAAAAAAAAGGCCTTTGATGTTGTTGACCATGATATCATGGCTAAGAAGCTTGAAATATATGGATTCAATAAAAAAGCTTTAGCTCTGTTTAATTCTTATATGATCGATAGAACACAACAAGTACAAATCGGTAATGCTCTTTCTGATAAGTGTCCACTAAAATATGGAGTACCTCAAGACTCAATACTAGGACCTTTATTGTTTATTTTATATATAAATGACCTGCCTTTAAGTATCTCAAATTGCAACACTGATATGTATGCTGATGATTCTACAATACACATTTCTGGGAAAAATATTTTAGACATACAAACTAAAGTCCAAGAAGACTAGAATAGAATTGAATTGTGGTGCAAGGATAATAATATGTTTATAAATTGTAATAAAACTAAATGTATGACAGTTGGAACAAAGCAAAAACTTGCATTTCAAAATGAAGAACTATTTTTGACTATTAATTCTGAACAATTGCAACATTCCTCTTGTGAAAAATTACTTGGAATCAAAATTGACTCAAATTTAAATTGGAAAAATCAAATTCATCAAATCTGTTCTAAAATATCATCAAAAATCTACCTTCTTTCAAAAATTAAGAAATATTTAAATCTTGAATCAAGACAACTTTTTTATTCGGGTTATATTTTGCCTTTAATTGATTATTGCTGTGTTGTTTGGAGAAATTGTTTAAATGAGAGACTAAATCGCATTCTTAAATTGCAAAAAAGAACAGCAAGATTGATATTAAACCAAGATCCCATAGCACCACCTGAACCTCTGTTTAAACAAATTGGATGGATGAGTATTGAACAAAGAATCAAATACCATAAATATCTTCTTGTTTCAAAATGTCTAAAGAATGAAGCACCTGAATATTTAAAAAATAAAATCCAATACTTGTCTGATAAAAATCCTTACTCTCTCCGAAATGTTGTAAGTGAAAAATTACAAATCCCAAAGGCAAAAACTGAACTTTTTAAGAAAACTTTTACATACTCTGAACCAAAGCTATGGAATGAACTTCCGTTTTTGATACGGCAAGCTTCTTCTCATAATGCATTTAAAATAAAAGTTAAAAGTCTCATTTTACATGATGATGTACCTTAAATTACCATTAAATATTTACTAAATCTTTTTGTGTATAGTTATTACAATTTATTGCTTCTTGTGTGTAACTTTCATATAGTGTATTTTACAATGTATGTTGAAATATGTCAATGAGGGCTTCAGGGAAGATTAGTTATTAACTAACTGTGTAACCCTCTATAAATAAAGAATTTATTATTATTATTATTATTATTATATAATTCAGTTTTTTTTCAGTTTTATTGTCAAAATTAAAAAAAAAAATTTTCGTCACAAATTCTAATAAAATTAACATTTTCTGTTTCAGTTCAATGAGATAATTAAAACTAGATGTCTCACGACACGCTTGATACTTTCTCTATTCCTTGTAGCAAATCTGTCTATTCAAGCTGTTAATGGCTGCCATCAAATCATATTTTTTTGTAACGTCATCAATCTCTACATTTTCTGGTTAAGGAATAAAACTAGGAAGAACTGTTTTATATAGCTAAAACTTATGTCTCCCCTTAATGCGGCCATCTGTACAACAATAAGTTACACATTATGAGTTGAACGATACCATTTAAAAAACAATTATTTGACCTTGAGGTCAAAGGTCAAGATCCTGCAAAGGTCATTATGGTACGCGACACACCGCCTTATCGTCATGCACCCACATACCAAATAGCATTGACCTATCTCGAAACACAAAAAGGTTATGGTCCGGACAAAAAAATACTATTTAAAAAAACAATTATTAGACCTTGAGGTCAAAGGTCAGGGTCCTTTGAAGGTCATTATGGTACACGACACATCGTGTTATTGTCATTCACCCACATACCAAATTTAATTTACCTATCTCGAAAGACAAAAATGTTATGGCCCAGACAAGAAAATACTATTTAAAAAAACAATTATTTAACCCTGAGGTCAAAGGTCAAGATCCCACGAAGGTCATTATAGTATGCAACACACCACCATATGGTCATGCACCCACATACAAAATATCATTGACCTATCTCGAAAGACAAAAATGTTATGGCACGGACAAGAAAATACTATTTAAAAAACAATTATTTGACCTTGAGGTCAAAGGTCAAGATAACACGAAGATCATTATAGTACGCGACACACCACCTTATGGTCATGCACCCACATACCAAATGTCATTGACCTATCTCGAAAGACAAAAATGTTATGGTCCGGAAAAGTAAATACTATTTAAAAAAACAATTATTAGACCTTGAGGTCAAAGGTCAAGGTCCCTTGAAGGTCATTACGGTACACGACACATTGTGTTATGGTCATTCACCCACATACCAAATTTAATTGACCTATCTCGAAAGACAAAAATGTTATGGCCCGGACAAGAAAATACTATTTAAAAAAACAATTATTTGACCTTCAGGTCAAAGGTCAAGATCCCATGAATGTCATTATAGTATGCAACACACCGCGTTATGATCATGCACACACATACCAAATATCATTGACCTATCTCGAAAGACAAAAAGTTATGGTCCGGAAAGGGAGACATAATGATGTGTCACTTGAAGAGTTTAATATTTGATTGTCTTAGTTTTACTGAGGGTTTAATTACCTCATTATCCACTACAGACGGTGAGGCTCCTGACTTTAACAGAAGGTCTACTACCTCTGTTCTGCCACTCCCTACTGCCAAGTGAAGAGGTGTGTGACCCTAAAACAATAAATATAAAACAATATTTAAACACAAACAATTCCTCAGTAAATAACAGACATTTTGTCATTAAATCTTTACAAACAACATAACTTTATATTACAAGAGTATTTTATAAACAATTCAGTTGTCATGGTTACATAAAAAATCATTTTTCGTCAGAACTTTTGATAAAATTAACATTTTCTGATTCAGTTCAATCACACGATTAAAACAAAATGCCACACGACACGCTTGCTATTTTATTTTCTCTGTTTCAGATGACATTCAACTTGAAGGGATCTGTTCATCAAGAATTCAGTTTTTTCAGTTTTATTGTCAAAATTAAAAAAAAAAATTTCGTCACAAATTCTAATAAAATTAACATTTTCTTTTTCAGTTCAATGAGATAATTAAAACTAGATGCCACACGACATGCTTGATACTTTCTTTATTCCTTGTAGCAAATCTGTCTATTCAAGCTGTTAATGGCTGCCATCAAATCATATTTTTTTGTAACGTCATCAATCTCTACATTTTCTGTTTCAGGAATAAAACTAGGAAGAACTGTTTTATATACCTAAAACTTATGTCTCCCCTTAATGCGGCCATCTGTACAACAATAAGTTACACATTATGAGTTGAACAATACTATGAAAAAACAATTATTTGACCTTGAGGTCAAAGGTCAAGATCCCACGAAGGTCATTATAGTACGCGACACATCGTCTTATGATGATGCACCCACATACCAAATATCATTGACCTATCTCGAAGGACAAAAATGTTATTGCCAGGACAAGAAAATACTATTGAAAAAACAAGTTTTGACCTTGAGGTCAAAGGTCAAGGTACCACGAAGGTCATTATGGCACGTGACACACCACCTTATCGTCATGCACCCACATACCAAATATGATTGACCTATCTCGAAGGACAAAAATGTTATGGCCCGGACAAGAAAATACTATTAAACTAGAGGCTCACATGAGCCTGTATCACTCACCTGACATAACTAAGTCCTCTTAAGAATGTCTGCATGCCGAATACATCTAAGTTACTATTCAAATCCCGTAGGGTTCTATGTTAAAACTATGTCTGCTCATGGCAGCCATCTTGGGTGGAGGTAGTAGTCACCGGACACAATTTTAAAAGTATACTACCCAAGGACCATCCATGCCATATTTGCTTTAAATTGGCTGACTGGTTTCAGAGGGAAGACTTTTAAGCAATTTTCCCAAAGGGTCCTATGTTAAAACTATGTCCGCTCACTGCGGCAATCTTGGATGGAGGTCGAACTCACAGGACATAATTTTGAAAGTTCACCACCTAAGGACCATTCATGCCATGTTTGCTTTAAATTGACTTGCTGGTTTCAGAGGAGAAGACTTTTAAACATTTTTTCCATAGGTCCTATGTTAAAACTAAGTCGAGTCATGGTGGCCATCTTAAATTTCCGATCAGCAAACGATTCACAAGTTTAACACAGGATCACCCAATGATCATTCCCGTAAAGTCACAATTCAATTGGCTTAGTGCATGGTTTCTAACAAGAAGATTTTTAAAATTTCGACCAATCAGAACACATTATGGGCCCTGGCAGCCATGTTGGATTTCCGATCAGCGCCAAAAACAAAGATCTTGTATATGACCATCTAATGACCATTTCTGCCAAGTTTGGTTCAAATCTGTTTCGTGGTTTCAGAAAAAAAAGATGAAAATGTGAAATTACCATAGGGTCTAATGTTAAACTAAGTCGAGTGATGGCGGCCATCTTGAATTTCCGATCAGAAAATGATTCACAAGTTTAGTACAGGACCACCCAATGATCATTCCTGTAAAGTTACAATTCAATTGGCCTAGTGGTTTCTAACAAGAAGATTATTAAAATTTCGACCAATCAGAACACATTATGAGCCCTGGCAGCCATGTTGGATTTCCGATTAGCGCCAAAAACAAAAATCTTGTATATGACAATCTAATGAACATTTCTGCCAAAATTGGTTCATATCTGTTGCGTGGTTTCAGATAAAAGATGAAAATGTGAAATTCCCATAGGGTCCAATGTTAAACTAAGTCGAGTCATGGCGGCCATCTTGGATATGCGATCGGCACAAAAATAACAAATTTAGTAGAGGACCATCCAGTCATCATTTCTGTAATGTTACAATTCCATCGGCTTAGTAGTTTCTGACCAGAAGATTTTCAAAGTTTCAACCAATCATAACACATTATTGGCCCTGGCGGCCATGTTGGATTTCCGATTTGCGCCAAAATAACAAATTTAGTAGAGGACCTCCCAATAAATATTTTCGCCAAATTTGGTCCAAATCAGTTAGGTGGTTTCAAAGTAGAAGAAGAAAGTATGAAAAGTTTACAGACACGAACGACGACGACGACGACGACGACGCCGACTACGACAACGACGACGCCGACGACGACAACGACGCCTACGACGACGACGACGACGACGACGACGACGGACGCAAAGTGATGACAAAAGCTCACATGACCCTTGGGTCAGGTGAGCTAAAAAACAATAATTTGACCTTGAGGTCAAAGGTCAAGGTACAACGAAGGTCATTATGGCACGAGCAACATCGCCTAATGGTCATGCACCCACATACCAAATACCATTGACCTATCTCGAAATACAAAATTGTTATGGCCCGGACAAGAAAATACTATTTAAAAAAACAATTATTTGACCTTGAGGTCATAGGACAAGATCCTGCGAAGGTCATTATGGTACGCGACACACCACCTTATGGTCATGCACCCACATACCAAATATCATTGACCTACCTCGAAAGACAAAAATTTTATGGTCCGGACAAGAAAATAATATTTAAAAAAACAATAATTTGACCTTGAGGTCAAAGGTCAAGTTCCCATGAAGGTCATTATGATACGTGACATACTGCCTTATCGTCATGCACCCACATTCTAAATATCATTGACCTATCTCGAAAGACAAAAAGGTTATGGCCCAGACAAGAAAATAATATTTAAAAAAAAAATTATTTGACCTTGAGTTCAAGGTCAAAGTCCCACGAAAGTCATTATGGTAGGTGACACACTGCCTTATGATCATGCACCCACATACCAAATATCATTGACCTAACTCGAAAGACAAAAATGTTATGGACAGGACCAGTACATACTATATAAAAAACAATTATTTCACCGTGAGGTCAAAGGTCAAGGTCCCACGAAGGTCATTATGGAACCCGACACACCGCCTTATGGTCATGCACCCACATACTAAATATCATTGACCTATCTCGAAAGACAAAAATGTTATGGCCCAGACAAGAAAATACTATTTAAAAAACCCATTATTAGACCTTGAGGTCAAAGGTCAAGGTCCCATGAAGGTCATTATGGTACACGACACACCACCTGATGATCATGCACCCACATACCAAATATCATTGACCTAAAAAATGTTATAGTCCGGAAGGGGACACATAATGATGTGTCACTTGTAGAGTTTAATATTTGATTGTCTTAGTTTTACTGATGCTTTAATTACCTGTTTGTCCACTACAGACGGTGAGGCTCCTGATTTTAACAGAAGTTCTACTACCTCTGTTCTTCCTCTCCATGCTGCCTTGTGAAGAGGTGTCTTACCCTAAAACAATAAATATAAAACAATATTTAAACACAAACAATTCCCCAGTAAATAACAGACATTTTGTCATTAAATCTTCACAAACAACACAACTTTATATTACAAGAGTATTTTATAAACAATTCAGTTGTCATGGTTACATAAAAAAACATTTTTCGTCTGAAATTTTGATAAAATTATCATTTTCTTATTCAGTTCAATCAAACGATTAAAACAAAATGCAACACGACACGCTCGCTATTTTATTTTCTCTGTTTAAGGTGACATTCAACCTGAATGGATCTGTTCATCATTAATTCAGTTTTATTGTCAAAATTTAAAAAAAAAAACAATTTTCGTCACAAATTCTAATAAAATTAACATTTTCTGTTTCAGGTCAATGAGATAATTAAAACTAGATGCCACACGACATGCTTGATACTTTCTCCATTCCCTGTAACAAATCAGTCTATTCAAGATGTTAATGGCTGCCATCAAATCATATTTTTTTGCAACGTCATCAATCTCTACATTTTCTGTTTCAGGAATAAAACTAGGAAGAATTGTTTTAGATACCTAAAACTTATGTCTCCCCTTAATGCGGCCATCTGTACAACAATAAGTTACACATTATGAGTTGCACGATACTATTTAAAAAACATTTATTTTACTTTGAGATGAAAGGTCAAGGTTCCATGAAGGCCATTACGGTATGCGGACATACCGCCTTATGGTCATGCACCCACATACCAAATATCATTGACCTATCTCGAAGGACAAAAATGTTATGGCCAGGACCAGAAAATACTATTTAAAAAACAATTATTTGACCTTGAGGTCAAAGGTCAAGGTCCCACGAAGGTCATGGCACGCGACACACTGCCTTATGGTCATGCACCCATATACCTAATATCATTGACCTATCTCGAAAGACAAAAATATTATAGCCCGGACAAGAAAATACTATTTAAAAACCAATTATTCGACCTTGATGTAAAAGGTCAAGGTTCCACGAAGGTCATTACGATACGCGACACACCGCCTTGTGCTCATACACCCACATACCAAATATCATTGACCTATCTCAAAAGACAAAAATGTTATGCATGGACAAAAAAATACTATTAAAAAAACAATTATTTTACCTTGAAGTGAAAGGTCAAGGTACCACAAAGATGATTACGGTACACGACACACCGCCTTGTGGCCATACAGCCACATACCAAATATCACTGACCTATCTCAAAAGACTAAAATGTTATGGGCCGGACAAGAAAATACTATTTAAAAAACAATTATTTGACTTTGAGGTCAAGGTCAAGGTCACACGAAGGTCATTATACACCCACATACCAAATATCATTGACCTATCTCGAAAGACAAAAATGTTATGGCCCGGACAAGAAAATACTATTTAAAAAACAATTAGTTGACCTTAAGGTCAAACGTCAAGATCCCACTGAGGTCATTACGGTACACGACACACCGCCTTATGGTCATGCACCCACATACCAAATATCATTAACCTATCTCAAAATATAAAAATGTTATGGCCCGGACAAGAAAATACTATTTAAAAAAATAATTATTTGACCTTGAGGTCAAAGGTCAAGGTCCCACGAAGGTCATTATGGTACGCGACACACCGCCTTATGGTCATACACCCACATACCAAATATCATTGACCTATCTCGAAAAAAAAATGTTATGATGGACAAGAAAATACTATTTAAACTAGAGGCTCGGATGAGCCTGTATCGCTCACCTGACATAATTAAGTCCTCTTAAGAATGTCTGCATGCCGAATACTAAGTTACTATTCAAATCCCATAGGGTTCTATGTTAAAACTATGTCTGCTCATGGCAGCCATCTTGGATGAAGGTCGTGGTCAACGGACACAATTTTAAAAGTATACTACCCAAGGACCATTCATGCCATGTTTGCTTTAAATTGACTTGCTGGTTTCAGAGGAGAAGACTTTTAAACATTTTCTCCATAGGGTCCAATGTTAAAACTAAGTCGAGTCATGGCGGTCATCTTGAATTTCCCATCAGCAAATGATTCACAAGTTTAGTACAGGACCACCCATTGATCACCAGAATGCGATGTCTACACGCTTGTGTTAGATCTCACACGCGCGAAATATAAATAAACAAGAGCAAAGTGAGAGATCTAATTTTAATTAGATTGATGAAAATGTGAAATTCCCATAGGGTTTATTGTTAAACTAAGTCGAGTCATGGCGGCCATCTTGAATTTCCGATCAGCAAACGATTCACAAGTTTAGTACAGGATCACCCAATGATCATTCCTGTAAAGTTACAATTCCATTGGCTTAGTGGTTTCTAACAAGAAGATTTTTAAAATTTCGACCAATCAGAACACATTATGAGCCCTGGCAGCCATATTGGATTTCCGATCAGCGTCAAAAACAAAAATCTTGTATATGACCATCCAATTCACATTTCTGCCAAGATTGGTTCATAACTGTTGCGTGGTTTCAGAAAAAAAGATGAAAATGTGAAATTCCCATAGGGTTCAATGTTAAACTAAGTCGAGTCATGGCGGCCATGTTGAATCTCCGATCGACAAACGATTCACAAGTTTAGTACATGACCACCCAATGATCATTCCTGCAAAGTCACAATTCAATTGCTTTAGTAGTTTCTGACAAGAAGATTTTCAAGATTTCAACCAATCAGAACACATTATTGGCCCTGGCAGCCATGTTGAATTTCCGATCTACACCAAAAACACAAATCTGGTAGAAGACCATCCAATGAACATTTATGGCAAGTTTGGTCGAAATCTGTTCAGCGGTTTCAGAGAAGAAGAGTTAAATGTGAAAAGCTAACGGACGGACAGATGGACGGACGACGGACGCTTACCCATGACAAAAGCTCACACGGCCTTTGGCCAGGAGAGCTAAAAACAATTATTTTACCTTGAGGTCAAACGTCAAGGTCTCACTGAGGTCATTACGGTACGAACTATCTTCCAATGAAGATTTGTTGGATTTATTGGAATTATTTGACCTTGATGTCAAAGGTCAAAGTCCCACAAAGGTGATTATGGTACGCAACACACCACCTTATGGCTATGCACCCACATACCAAATATCATTGACCTATCTCAAAAGACAAAAATGTTATGGCGCGGACAAGAAAATACTATTTAAAAAACAATTATTTGACCTTGACATCAAAGCACTATTTAAACTAGAGGCTCCCAGGAGCCTGTAATCGCTCACCTGGCTCAACACTGCTCTCATTAAGACATGTGAAAAAGGTTTGTATGTAAATTAAGTACAGTTAAGTTTGGCTATTGCAGCACCTCTCTTGGATGGAGGGCACGGCTGCTGAACACAATTTTGACAAAGGGCCATGCAAGAACATTCCTGGTAGTTCTTTTGGGACAAATATTGCTACCCAAATGCTATAATGAACAACTCATGCCTCAACATAACTCTCCATTTCAAGTCTTATGATATGTCACAAGCCTATGTTTACATTAAGTTCTATTTTTTGTAACAGTAGTCATTTTGGGGAAAATATCGCTACCTGAATCCTATAATGAACATCTGACATCACATCTCAACAGCATTTTTCATTTTGAGTCTTATGATATGCTACAAGCCTATGTTTGCATTCAGTTATGTTTTTAGTAACAGTGGCCATCTTGGTTGGGGGCAATGTCGCCGGACACAATTCTGAAAGCGGACCACATAAGGACCATTCCACCAAGGTTTGGTCAAGATTGGCCAAGCAGTTACAGAGGAGAAGATTTTTTAATTCATTTTTTGCTGAATTTTCTATTTTTAGTAACAGCTGTCATCTTGGTTGGCGGCCGGGATCATCGAACACATTTATTAAAGGCGACCACCTAAGGACCATTCCACCAAAGTTTGGTCCCAAATAGCCAAGTAATTTTAGAGGAGAAGATTTTTATTTGATTTTTTGCTGAATTTTCTATTTTTAGTAACGGCGGACATCTTGGATAATAGTCGGAGTCATCAGACACAATTCTGAAAGGGGACCACCAAAGGACCATTCCACCAAAGTTTGGTTCAAATTGGCGCAGTGGCTTCAGAGGAGTTGATTAAAATGTGAAAAGTTCACGGACGGACGGACGACAGACGACGGACGCTCAGTGGTGACAATAGCTCAAAATATAATATATGTTAAACTACTCCTTGCCATGTAGCTGCAGTTAAAATTTGAGCTCATTTTGACTTATACTAAATTAGCAATGGACAATTGAAGAAATTTCTATTTTTAGCAACAGCAGCCATCTTGAATGGATGGCGGGGCTGTCGGACACAATTTTGAAAGAGACCCACCCAGGGACCATCCCTGCCAGGTTTGGTTTAATTTGGTTCAGTGGTTTCAGAGGAGAAGATTTAAATGTGATCTTTTATCAAAATATGCC
>MJUT01047109.1:56716-67692 GCA_002080005.1 Gigantidas platifrons
ATTCTACTGATAATTATTATATAAGTATGACTTTATGAGATTCTACTGATAATTATTATATAAGTATCACTTTATGAGATTCTACTGATAATTATTATATAAGTATGACTTTATAAGATTCTACTGATAATTATTATCTAAGTATGACTTTCTGAGATTCTACTGTTGTCATTAAAAGTCATGGTCATCTTCGAAATCATTGGAAGCTGCCATTAAAGACATAGGATCTAAGATTTACGTGTCTAATATTAAAATCGGTAAAATGGTGAACTAACGTCCAGTCCCTAGGTATGAACTAAAAAATGCTTAAAATGTCAATTTTGTAACTTTAATCAACGTAATTAACAGAGTAAAGTTGATTGCTTTGTATCGTTTGTACGAATCGCGGTTAGAAATAAATTTTTGTCGCACCGACAAAGATTCACGAATTCTTGTTTCAAGTAAAAAATCATTGACAAGGGTACGCTTGATATAAAATCATATATATTTTTTTAATTTAATTACTGAAGGCATTATATTTCCTGATAAAAGTGAAATGCATTTTTTAAACGGAAATCGTAGATTCTATCACTTTAAAATGTCATGATATAAATTAACCAGAGGCTCTCAAGAGCCTGTATCGTTCACCTGGTTATAAAAAGAACCAATTGGTCCTATGTAAAAACTATGTCCTGCAGTGGTAGTCATCTTGGAATTCCGATCAACATAAAAAACACAAAGTTTGTAAAGGACCTTCCAATGATTGATGCACAGTTTAGGTTCAATCAGTGCAATAGCTTCAGAGAAGAAAATATTTCTCTATTTTCCCATATGGTCCTGTGTTAATACCTATAATATACAAAATGTATTCTGTTATTTTCCCATATGACCTGTGGTGGCAGCCATCTTGGATTTCGGATCGGAACAAAAAACCGAACATTTTTAGAGGACATTCAAATGATTATTCCTGGGCAGTTTGGTTTCAATTGTCCAAGTGGTTGAAGAGAAGAAGTGTTTTGAAACATTTTTCACATAGGGTCCTATCTTAAACTAAGTCCTGCCGTAGCCGCCATTTTGAATTTAATATCGGAACAAAAAACCTAAAGTTTGTAGAGGACCATCTGATTTCTACATTTGTAGTTTCGGAAAAGAAGGCATTTGAACATTATTTTCCCCATAGGGTCCAATGTTAATATATGTCCTGCGGTGGTGGCCATCTTGGATTTCCGATCGGCATAAAAAACAGAAACTTGGTAAAGGACATTCCAATGATAATTCATTTACCGTTTGGGTTCAGTCAGTTCATTAATTTCAGAGAAGAAGATCTTTGAAATTTCAGCCAATCAGAGCATATTATTGGCCCTGGCAGCCATGTTGAATATCCGACTGGAACGAAAAACAGAAACTTTGTAGAGGACCATCCAAGGAACATTCCTGCTAAGTTTGGTTCCATATTGGCCAAGTGGTTTCGGAGAAGTAGCTTGAAATGTGAAAAGTTTACAGACGATGGACGCCAAGTGATGGCAATAGTTCACATGGACCTTTGGTCCAGGTGAACTAATAAAGGATTCATATAATCAAACATAATCAAAACAGAAATGATATAATTCTGTATATTGAATTAAAGAAAAACCAAATTAAATTCCAACACAATTTTTGAAAATAAATTTAGTGCAAAGAAACAAAACAGTAATTTTGTATGACCCTTA
The DNA here is from genome assembly GCA_002080005.1 of Gigantidas platifrons. Classification (NCBI taxonomy): domain Eukaryota; kingdom Metazoa; phylum Mollusca; class Bivalvia; order Mytilida; family Modiolidae; genus Gigantidas; species Gigantidas platifrons. Next base: position 58,405 of record MJUT01047109.1, read on the forward strand.
AATATAAACACTAGTGAGATGTAGCAATGTGAAATTCCATCAAAATTTCAGTTTTGATGATCGTTAAACCAACATCGATCGATGATCAATGATCCATAACAATTAACTTTTCAGACTAGGATTACACTACAAAAATATTTCAAGAGCACATGTACAATTGATAAAGTAATTAAACTTTAAATAACATTTTATCATGCAAAACTTTAGTAAGAACTTAGACTGCAGAATTTTTCACTGGTAGTGTGTTGACATAGAAAAGTTAATATTCATTTTTATATTATAAAATAAACCTGTCATTTATTATTTGAATAAAACCAAAATAGTTTAATTTAAAGTCAGAAAGGACCAGACAACATATAAGTAAGTAGATTTATTATCGAAACACGACATGACAATATTGACATGATTGAAATAAAATTTCAATTTTTTTTTCAACAAAATAGCCGGCGGTCTTTCTCTAAATAAACGGCGAAAATCGCCGGCTACCGCCTTCTATTGAAAGCCCTGTTGTATACAGCATGCAGGGATTTAGCCAGGATTTTGAGGCCATTAGTCACTTTTGCCGAACAGATTTTTTTTCAAATTATGAATAAACAAGAATATAATGAGCTTAATCTTATAATCAGTTACGTTGCCTTATTGGTTAGTAATGGAGATTGAAAACCTAGGATGGGAACATACTCTGTAAATTAACAACTAACTGATAAAACATAACATTGCCACTATTTTGAATTCAATACCTACCACACAAATTTTAATACCCCTCCCCCCCCCCATTTTTGAAATATTACTGTACTTTGGTCTAATGCCACACTAATTGTAATGACCCCATCCCCCACCCATTTTGAAATGTTACTGTACTTTGGTCTAATACCACAACAATTGTAATAACTCATATTTGTGTAGTCTTCACCAGAAAAAAAAATTCTGCCAGTTTTCCCAATGGTCCAACTTCTATATATTCTTTATAGGAAATCACCATAGAACAAACGTCAAAAACTGAAGCAAGTTATAAAATAAATAATTATTTCTCAGACCTCATAATCAAATTGCAACAATTGGAATAAAAATACTGTAGTTTTTTTTTTAATTGCAGACACCTGTCTGTTTGTAAATAGTTCTATAAATAGAACGCAATTGCTATCCGGATGCTGATCAAAATATAAAAAAACACCTTGCATTCTTTTGTCGTGCAGTGCATTTCAACGAATTGTTGATGAGGAAAACTCTAGAGAATAATATTTTTTCGAAGTACATGTACCACGATCACTGTAATCACACAAAATATTTTACGACATCAAAATTTTACGACAATTAAACTTGTGATTATTTATTTTAGATTTTTCTTGATCTAAAAATAACAAATAAAAGAGAATTAGAAATATTTTTTTAAGTTGAATTTACCGAAAACTTCAATTTATCTATTCTTAAAGACAGCGGCTGACAAAAAAAATTACCGGACAGTCGGTCCGGTGAGTAAACAAAAACTACCGGACCGTCGGAAAATTTATCGGACGCGGTCCGTCGGTCCGGTACCAATTTCCTTGACTGCCAGAATGTTAAATAATTAACAATGATGGATGTATACATGTATACATGTAGAATCATGAGGATTATCAGGGTTAGAAATTAAATATTTGAGATAGTAGTCATTAGGTTATTAACAAAAAATATTTGGACTAGTCTTCCATAATACTGATTAGCCTGTACACAATGCTAGGGGCATCCGGGGCCATGTCCCCCCTCCCCCTCCCCCCACAAAAAAAATTAAATTAACCAGAGGCTCTCTCACCTGGTTATAAAAAGAACCAATTGGTCCTACATGTATGTACAAACTATGTCCTGCAGTGGTAGTCATCTTGGAATTCCGATCAACATAAAAACACAAAGTTTGTAAAGGACCGTCCAATTATTGATGCACAGTTTAGGTTCAATCAGTGCAATAGCTTCAGAGAAGAACATATTTCTGTATTTTCCCCATATGGTCCTGGGTTAATACTATGAGCTGTGGTGGCAGCCATCTTGAATTTCGGATCGGCATAAAAAACCCAAACTTTTTAAAGGACCTTCAAATGATTATTCCTGGGAAGTTTGGTTTCAATTGTCCATGTGGTTTTTAAAAGAGAAGAATCGTTTTGAAATATTTTTCCCATAGGGTCCAAAGTTAAACTAAGTCCTGCCGTAGACGCCAATTTGAATGTCATATCGGAACAAAAAACCTAAAGTTTGTAGAGGACCATCCAATGAACATTCATGTACAGTTTGGCTTTAAACATATTTGTAGTTTCTGAAAAGAAGGCATTTGAACATTTTCCCATAGGATCCAATGTTAATCCATGTCCTGCGGTGGCGGTCATCTTGGATTTCCGATCGACATAAAAAACAGAAACTTGGTAAAGGACATTCCAATGATCATTCTTTTACCGTTTGGGTTCAATCATTACATTAGTTTCAGAGAAGAAGATATTTGAAATTCCAGCCAATCAGAACATATTATTGGCCCTGGCAGCCATGTTGAATATCCGACTGGAACGAAAAACAGAAACTTTGTAGAGGACCATCCAAAGAACATTCCTACTAAGTTTGGTTCCAATTGGCCCAGTGGTTTCGGAGAAGAAGCTTGAAATGTGAAAAGTTTAGACGACGGACGACAAGTGATGGCAATAGTTCACCTGGACCTTTGGCCCAGGTGAACTAAAAATTAGATGCAAAAGTCTGGAGTGTAAATGAAGCTTGAACAATAATACCCCCAGGAATGCCGCCTCTAATATCAGTTACAGAGACGACCTTCCATAGATGCTTCCTAACAAGTTTTAGTTCATTTGGCTGAGGGGTTTCAGAGGAGAAGATTAAAATGTGAAAAGTTAATGGGCGACGGACGCCAAGTGATGGCAAATTTAATTATTAACAAGTGTGTAAAGTTTCATAAAAATCCAATAAGCCGTTTAGGAGAAGTTGCGCTTACAAGGTACATGCCATCCCCCCTCCCTTTTCGTGAAAGTATAAGTTGAATTATCTCTCCTTTTAAATTTTGGACAGCAACCATATTCCTTCATGCACATCTGCAGGTACATTTTAGTGTACTACAACTGTGTAAAGTTTAAAAAAATCCAATAAGCCGTTTAGGAAGCAGTTGCGCTTAAAAGGTACACGGACAGACGAACGGACGGACAGACAGGGTGATTCCTATATACCCCCCCCCCAAACTTTGTTTGCAGGGGGTATAATAATAAAATTAAATTTAATAATAATATTATGTTTTAAGGAGAAAAAGATACTTTTGGTTAACTACTAGTTAGAACCCAGAAAAGAAAAATAAATAAGAATTTTGAGAGTATTGCACATAGCAATACTTTGTCTCCTACTGGCTGCAAAAATCTGAGGACCTAAAATATTAGAAGTATCACCTTGCAGTGAGTAGATTTTAAATTTAAAGTTCAAGGGCCATAACTCAGCCAAAAATCATTCGACCAGAACACAATTCTAACTTAAACTGTAACTCATCTAGATATAGCCACATACCAAATATCAAGTCAATATATCAAAGGACATAAAGAAAAGTCTGGACAACTTAAAATTTGAACAAAAAATACAAGTTCAAGGGCCATAACTCAGCCAAAAATCATTTGACCGGAACAAAATTCGAACTTAAACTGTAACTCATCTAGATATAGCCACATACCAAATATCAAGTCAATATATCAAAGGACATCAAAAAAAAGTCTGGACAACTTAAAATTTGAACAAATAACACAAGTTCAAGGGTCATAGCTCAGCCCAAAAATCATTCGACCGGAACGAAATTCGAACTTAAACTGTAACGCATCTAGATATAGCCACATACTAAATATCAAGTCAATATATCAAAGGACGAAAAAAAAAAGTCCGGAAAACTTAAAATTTGAACAAAAAATACAAGTTCAAGGGCCATAACTCAGCCAAAAATCATTCAACCGGAACGAAATTAAAACTTAAACTGTAACTCATCTAGATATAGCCACATGCCAAATATCAAGTCAATATATCAAAGGACGTAAAAAAAAGTCCGGAAAACTTAAATTTTTAATGTAACGGACGGACGGACAGACAGACGGACGGAACCTAAAACTATAGTCCCCTTCGGCTTCGCCGGTAGGGGACTAATAAATAAATAAATGAGAAAAAATATACATTCTAATAATAATAACTTAAGGTTTTGAATCACGCGTTCAGCAGCAGTTTTTCGAAACTTGGCAGTTTTGGCTTCATTTATATCAATAGATCTTATATATGAAAATCTTACATTTCATGGGATATTATTCTTAATGTTTTCAATTCTAAAACCGTCACATCCAGTGAAAAATGCACTTGAATTATTATCATTCCTGAAGGTGCAAAAACTGCATATCATTACATTTCTCTTGTAATACATCAATCAAGGGCGTCCTTTTTTCCAGCTTTCATGTCTTGAAAACGCAAGAAATACTGATGTAAGTCTTTGATTTGAGCCAACCAGGGCTTGAACCTATGATGGACAGGGTTGGGTTCAATTACTTTAAAAAGTAATTAAATACTTTCAATTACATTGCAATATTTTTCAATTACATTACATTGCAATTACAGTGGTTTTTAAAAAGTATTTGATTTTTTTCAAATACTTTTACAAAGTAATTAATTACATTGCAATTACATTTTAATTCCCAAAAATCAGAAAATTCACAAAATTTCCCAGATGTGGCACAGTGGTTGTGTAAGGCATAATTTTTTTCCGGTGGAAAGAATTTAATATTAAATTTTATGTCAAGGTAAATATTTCATAATAAAATACCTTCCATTGCTATAAAAAAGTATCCGGATAATAAATTATACTAAGGTCTGTGTGTTATATTATGTCCGACGCTGATTATTAAATCACGAGACACATCTGTAATATTAATACCTACACTCATAGATAAACCACCCGATCCATCAAATGAGCTAATCCGGATAATATTTTATACTAAGGTATGTAATATTATTTCCGACGCTGATTTATAAATCACCCGACCCATCCGGAAAATATTTTATACAATTTACAGGTAAATAAATATATACGGAAAATATATTATAGCCAGAACCATGTCAATTTAAATGGCAGATTGAGTAGTATTCAATTTGATTTGATTTGATTTGATTTTTGGTGTTTAACGCCACTTTCAACAATATTTCAGCTATATCATGGCGACTAGTTTTAGTGGTGGAGGAAGCCAGAGTACCCGGAGAGAACCACCGACCATGGGTAAGCAACTGGTAAACTTTATCACTTGCGGTTGCGAGTCGAGTGCACCCTTTTTTGTAATTTACAAAGCCGTGCGCGAACCCACGCCGTATTGGTGATAGGCTTGTATGAGTTGTTAGATCCAGCGACCTAACTCATTGAGCCACCCGGGCCCCTGAGTAGTATTCAAACCCATTATAAAATCAATAGTCATGGAAGTTGAAATGTATTAAAAATTTGATTCATCGGTAACAGTAGATATTAAATAATCGAAGAAGAAGAATACAATGATATAGTTACATATATACATGACCAAAAGTATCCACAGAATGCAGAAACTAGTAATGTTTGATTTACAAGTATCACCACAGTATATTAGTGAAGAAGATAATGAAACGGAGAGTGAAAATAAAATTTTGTGTACTCCTAAACCAAAGCAGCTGGGGAAAAGTAACAAGAGTAAATATTATGAATATTAATAAAACATTGTAATTGTAATGATTTATATATTTACTTAAAAAATACTGCAGTAATAAAGAAGTATTTCACTAGTATTAAGTACATATTTATTTGCAGCAATGTAAATTAATTAATTGAAAAAATTAGTAACATATAAAATCAGATTATTTCCTCTATAATATTTTTTTCAGGATGAAATATAATATGCAATGTTATCCACGGATATATTTTAATATTAAATTTTTCCACCTCATCCGGAAAATATATAATAGCATTGCAAGAAATTTAATATTGAAATATTGTCCAAGGATAATATTTTATATTAAAAATATTCCGCCGGAAAGAATATTATGGAGGAAAAAATAAAATGTTACAGTTGCACTTGGCCTTAAAATTTCCACTTGCACCTGTAGGAACTTCAAATTCATCTAACACCCTTGATGTCATGGTTGGTTTATGAAAAACTTTCCATACCAAACTAAGTTAAGTATTAAAACTTGAACACTTTTAATACATACATGTGTTACAATTAGCACTGAACAGCATGGTGTGATTAACTAAAATCTGTCACCATATGCCTGAGGCATGGGATTAGTCTTTTGTCTAGATACCTTGATCATTCAATAATGATCTCGATTAAATAAACAATGTTAAATTATGGGTTTAAGTGTTATCAAAATCAAGTATATTGTCAGGGATAATTAATACAATCTAATTTAACAGTAAAATTGGTGTTGACCATTCTTATATACATGTAGCCTATATGCAATAAGCATGATATTGATAAGTCTGATAAGCATTAATTTTCTGTATTCAGTTTATCGTTTTTCATATTATCAAAAATTGTATAATTTGTTTCACATCAATTTATCATTTTTTTTTTATTTTGACAATGAAACAAACATTTTCTTTAGAGATAAATATTACTTCAATTCTCAGGTAAATAAATTTAAGCTTTTCAAGCATATAGTGTATGTAATTGAAATGTATTTAAAATGTAATTGCAATTACACCAGTTTTTCAAAATGTATTTAAATACATTCAATTACATGTACATTCATTCTCTGTTAAACAGGGTTTTCCCTAAGAACCGGCCGCCGGCCAAATTGACCGTTTCAATCAATTTTCTGGCCGGTTCAAAAGCTTCCAACAAAAATTATTTATTGTGATTTTGACTAAAAGGATTCGTTTTCAAACTTTCTTGAATGAAAAGTAAGTAGAAAAAGAGTAATATGAGCGAACGACTTGGTGTTTGTTTGTATCATTTTAACTTCCTTAAGTAAAGTAAGTTGTTGACACTTTCCCGATGATATATGACACGGCACTTTTCATTGGTCGATTTTTTCATGACTGGTTCTTTGCTCTCGCATAGATAACAACCGAAAAATCGAGAAAGGTACGGTAACCAGTATGTGATGAAAAACGAAAACACGTGTATAGTCCAACATCAGAGTGAAGAGAACCTTGCACGATTTTTTTTCTCTTTGACAGCAGCCTCAAAGTGTCGGAAAGGGAGGTATAACATCTTTCAGAAATCAAATGACAGTTGAGCTGATAATGAGCTGCTAAATCTTCCAGCATGCTCCTATCAACGGCGATTTGTTACCCCCCCCCCCCCCCAAGTAAACAAAATGTTTCTGGTTAATGCCACACCGGACTGCAACTTCTTGTGTACTCTTTAACACATGTCCAAAATTGACACATTGAATTGAAAGTTGCCATTTAAAAAAAGTTAAAGGTTGTGATAAATATTCATTTCAGTTTTAAAAAAGTGTTCACAATGGCAAACTGTATTTTTATTTTCTCTCAATGGTTGGAAGTATATTTTGTTTATGAAATTGAAAACAGAAAACCCCACTGATTACAAAATAGTCAGTTTCTAAGTAACTGTTTAAAATATATATCAATTCATGGAAATTACCAGAAACAGTTTTTTAATATGCCCATTGTTTGAAGCTAGTTATCTAATTTATTTAATTGGCATTCCTAGTGATCCATTGATTTTATTTATTTTTTAAGCAAACTGAGTACAGGAATGTGGTAGTCTTAATTTTATGTAATTACTGAAAATCACTATATGCTATAATGATATTATTTACTTATGTTTTTAATATTTCTAATATTTTTGAAATTAAAATTACAAAATAAAACTTCACATGTTGCATATACAGTATACTAAATTACATGGTTCATTACACCTAAATTTTGGAGGGAAAATAAAGACTTTCCATTGGTAGATTATTTTTCACACACACCTGTGATAGAGCACAATTAAGACACAGGCAGACATTTTGCTTAACTTATATATTTTCAACTGGAAACCTAATTTGGAAAACATATACTAATATTCTGTTTATTTACTAAAGGTCAGTTATCTTTCTGTTTTCTTATTTTCCATTTCTAATTTTCACTTTAGTATGAAATTGTGAGAATGCACATATTGAGATTTGAAGTATGAATCTTGAGTATAAATGTTTTATAATTTCATTTAGAATTAGAATGAGAGTAATATTATCATGGTTATCCTTTCATATTTTTACTAGTGTTGAATTCAGTGGACTTTGATATATAATTTATATATCTGATTAATTTATTCAAGATGATGATTTTGTTATAATTAATATGTTCTTAAGTCATTTTGACTTATCACTGCCCTTTTATATTATTCAGGAATTTATGATGTAGAGTAGACTATAAGAGTAGATCGTAGAGTGATCAATCAGCTGGTGCCCTTGTACCATATATAGGGTAAGCTTTGTATTTGTTTGCTTATTTTATTTTATTGTTTATATGTTTGTGTGTTCAGTTAATTGTGCTAACTGAATGTATTAGTGTTTGTCGTTTTTTATTTGTGTCATATATTCTATATGTATTGTTTGAGTGTATAAACTATGCTGAAACTAATTCCAAGATGAGGTGACGCAATTGTTTTAAAGTTGCAATTATTTTGTTATTTATCACCGACAGAATAATTTACTTTATTGTATACTTATTAGAAGAGTAAGCTATATTGTGGTATTTTTCTTATAGAAAACAACTTATGGAAAAGTGTTTTATTTTATATTTCTTTGACAAATCGTAGAGAATTATCTCCCTTTGATTGTGTATTGTCTTATGTAATCGTCTTGTAGTTGTCATGTATTTATGTTTATTATTTGTGTATTTGTAGGGTTACTATTTATATATTCCAAATAAAAGAATCGAACCCAAGTTGGGCTTATTTCATATTTAAGCCCTGCTACAAAATGGCGCCCACGTAGTTTGTGGAATATTCAGCAGATGATTCCATGAGGACCTCTATATGTGAAACGTAACCGGAAATTGATTCATAATGTGTATCCTGTGGTGAGCCTCAAAATAGTGTTAGCGAAGTGATTTTCATAAACCGGAAGACGATTTTTATGAATGAAAACAAGTATGATTTTCAACACCGTACTTAGATATACTACAAATGCGTCTCGATAAACTTGTCAACAACTCTCAAGTGTAACTTATATGGTGAGAACATATACCAAGTATAACACCGTTATTTACCCTGACTGATGTCAAACCCTTTCTACAAAATTATTGTAACAAACACTTTGAAAAAAAAA